>JBCJKH010010819.1:3113-19877 GCA_039877255.1 Loriculus beryllinus | reverse complement strand
AAGGCCAGGTTGGACACAGGGGCTTGGAGCAAGCTGCTCCAGTGGAAGGGGTCCCTGCCCATGGCAGGGGGTTGGGAACTGGATGAGCTTTAAGATCCCTTCCAATCCAAACCAGTCTGGGATTCTATGAATGTTTCAGGGGATATCAGGTCCAGGAGTCAGCACTGCTTCTGCAGATGCTGAAGTACAAATGAGACTGGGGAGTCCATGTACAAGTGTGTGTGCTGGCTCCTTCCCCTTTTTTCTCTGGCTAACAAGAGGCAATTCTGCACCCTGGGCACTGGGAAGGAGGAACACTCACAGGCCACACACTGGGCTCCATCCAGAGCCTGCTGGTTACAAACAGCAATGAGAAAACAGCCTCTTCAGAAGTCTGTCAACTGTGGCTAAGAGTCCAGCGTCACCCGTGGGGCTCTCTGAGCCTCTGTAGCTGCAGCTGCTCTTTCATCTTCCCTCTTCCCAGGCTCATTTTCTTTCTCTCGTTCACAGAGATTACTCCGATTCCAATCAAAACAGGGAGGAAAAAAACCCCACAGAACGCTATGCGGGCAGACTTATACAAAAGATAAAGGAGTCAAGCAGCACTGAGACCATGCCCATTTGTAAGAGAGATTATGGGCGCATAAGTGCTTCTTATCAAAAGGGAAAACAAAGGCACAAAATGTCCCTAGATGAGCAAACATAATGAAACCTGACAAGATGAGTGATAAAGATCATAGAAAGAAAAATTGTGCAGGTCTCCAGGAAACTGCCAGAATTTATCATTGAACACTTTTTCCTGCCACCTGAAGTCTGCACCTTCTGTATTTATTTAATCCAGATGAAAAGCTTGGCTAAGTATGTTGCAACATTGGTATTTCACCTTGTTTCTGCCATTGTGGTATCTCCTCTCTGTTCTATCAAAGGGCTGAATACACCAAACAGCATCTGGGGCTTTTTATAACTTCATACCATAAAGGAAAAATGGAGCACACTGTCACACTGTATGAGGAGCGGCTGGAAGCAAGCCACCCTACACCTTCATTGGTCACATCTGCATGGCCATAAAGAAACAATACCGAATGAAGATGCTGCTTTTTCATGTGCAGGTGACAATTGTTCTGAGGTATTAAAAGGTATCAGTGAATGAACTGGTGCTCAAAGGGGCCAACAGCACATGAAGAATTCAAGGCAAAAAAAGGGTTCAGTAGAAAAGCGTAGACTTAATAATCTCTAGTATTTCCTCACTCTTACATGTGCAAAAAAGTAAGTCTGAAAAGGCTCTGCTGCTATTAAATAATTGTGTTTCTTCATTTTAGAACGAACATTTCACCTTTTATATACATACAAAGAAACCTCACCTGGTTTTTTTCTTCAGAGGATGGAATAGGCAGCTTACATAGCAATTTTAATTGAGTATGTTCAGGCTTCTGCACAAGAATAATGGTGAGTAGACCTGTGGTTGAGAAGAAAAGTCCTTCCCCTACCAACTACACCTTCATTACAAATACCCCTGCTGGTTCACAAAACTCAGCTCCGAGTCTGACACCTGAAACATGTCTACAGGCAGGAACTGAAGCAGAATTCAGTATGCTAATTGCTATTTCTCATTCACATTCCACACAGGGCCAATATACCTGCTGAAATGCTGGAATATCACACCAGTATTTTTTGTGCGTGTGTACATGTGCATTTCTAAATGCAAATGTATAATTCCCCCCAGATAAATGCACACGCAATGGCTACAGATGCAATCACTGTTTGTCAAACATGCTAGACATGCTTCTCCCTGTACAAAAAAGCCCCAACAAAATGGGAGAAGCACGGTTATGTTTGTGCTAAAATGACTGGTGTTTGCTACCTCTATGCCAAAACAGAGAATTCACAGTCTTCATACAATAACTTGTGTCTCGTACAACAGTACACTTGGAGAACTCAAATGACATGGTAAGATGACTACTCTAGCAGTGTAAGCCAGGAAAATGATACAATAACTGGCATGAGTCCATTCTTACGGGAACGTGTAAGCATGTGCAGTCTAACAAAGCTACTAAGCAAAGTCCTCTGTATTTTAATGCAAAGGATTACCATGTTTTAATATGTTAAAATACAAAACAGAAAGGGTGAGCTGAAATCTGTCACTTTAAATACAGCCACTGAATACAGCATAACTAGGCAGGAGGCTAAAAGCTACTGCTAAAGCAAAGTCCTGATCAAGGCTCTCAGCAGCTATGGAAGCTTATTGCATCCCACAGATGCACAGGGTGAAGATCTAAGCTATCCTGAGATGTGCAGACAGTGCTGTCAGTGACCGTACCTCACCTCAAAGCACAGTCTGACTGAAAGCATTTCAGAGAATTGGAAATCTCCAGTGCAAGGTTTAAGTTACAAAGCATGCAGAGACTGCAAATTAAATCAGTCTTAATCACGACCCTAATCCTCAAGGAAGTAGGATGGAGTGCCACGAGACCCTTCTCAAAACCTCAAATGATTTCAGTGGGAGTTTGTCCGGAATGAAAACATGATCCTACACTGTAGAAATGAAGAAAGAGAGGAAAAATAACTACCAAGGAAAAGATGGTGGAACCAGGAATCACAGCTTCAATATACAAGCCATTACAATACTAAAATACAGCGACTGTTTAGATGTGAAGAATGGTAAAATCGTCATTTGATGTTCCCCAGTTTCCATCACACCATAATTCACCCGTTTCAGAGAGCAGGTTTGCTTTCTGTGCTCTTACAGTGCAATAGCGCTTCACTCAGTACAACATTTCAAGTCCCAAATTATGTTTTTGCCTCTGATTCCCAGGAATTATTCCCTTTTGATTTTCCTTCTCCCCAACAGACAAGCAAAATACATATAGACAAATCAGGTAACATGAATTTCACAGAGCAAACAGCAAGAGAATGGCAAAAACAAAAGCATCAGCCAATGAAAAGCTGCTTGAGATTCCCAAAAACCTCTTCAGTTTCTACTAGTTCAATATTTATAGCCAGTAAATAACTACATGTACTAGAGCTTCACATGCTCGACTTCCATTTTCCAGCTATTCTCTGCTATTGAAATAAAAGCAAGATTAATTATAGCCATAAAAAGGTGGCATCAAACCCTATTATGACTGTTTCTGTTTATGAACTACATGAACGCATTACACCAATAGGAAAAATATTTAATTGCAGTGTCTAAATCTCTCTAGCAGTCAAATAGCAACAGCTCTAAGTGGGAACGGGAATAGGAACACTGCAAATGTCAAAGCTTGCAATGCTACATGAACAAGTGACTTTCTCACAAGGCAACACTACTTGGGAAAAGAACAATAAAAACATCAAATAAGACCTCATAGGTATTTTTTATTGGTTTTCCTTTAGGACTCAGCCCTCTGAAGAGATCCTCTGAGATACAAGCTCTAAACACCTTCCCTTCAAGGAAAAACACATTTTCTTTTGAACAGGTATGACTTAAAACTCTTTAGCACCAGCAGAATTGAAGCAAAATCATTACAAACCCTAAATTCATTTACATCTGTAGGTAAGTAAAATGCTGAGATCACCAAAGCCATGTAATCATCAAAAAGGAGATGTAATTCACTGCCCAAGAGCCACAGATAAAGTTATCCTACTACTAGGGATAAACAGCTTGGCTTTGAGTTCACTGTATTTCCTTTGATGTAAAAGGATGATTTCACACTTCAAGAAAAGGAACAGGATGCAGGAAAAACTAGATTTGGTTTCTTACCCTGACAAAGCCTTCTTGTGTTAAATCCCTGCAGCTCTGTGCCCTTCGGGATACTGAGGTCAACTTGGGGCTGTCCATAAGGACACAGCTGGGGCATTTAAAGCAATTACACTAGGCAAGGAACCAGAGGCACTTGGGAAGCAAGTGTACAGGGGCTGAGCCAGGATAATTAAACCAGAAGTAAAGGAGCGTATCTGAGAATTTGAAGAGTTATAGACATTCAGGATAAAAAGGACTTTGGAACTATAAGCCAGGATCCATAAGGAGCTACTAGTCTGCTAACAGGCCTCAACGGGTTTCTGTCCATCTCTAGTGTACCATTAAATGCTTCCATACAAAGGAGTTTTCTAGAGCCTGGCACTCTCTGCTAAGTAAACCTGGAAGCTAGGGCACAATAAAGACGAAAATGAAATAGTTTTTTAAGTTACATTTTGGATGTGGTGAATCATTGACAGAGGTGAGTGAACATTGCAAAACCTGCATCCTGGTTGTCAAATTGTGTCATTGAACAAGACAAAACTGTATCCTGGAGAGGCTGAAGGTACAGTATTGGTTCAGCCACCAGAAGAGAAGGCTAAAGGAAGATTCTATTGCTGCCTCCAACTACAAAATGGGAGGGACTAGCAATGGTGGAGCCAGACTGGTCTCAGAGCTGCACAGTGACAGGATGGGAGGCGACAGACACATGCTGCAACAAAGGAAAGTCTGGTAAGTTCATTAGTAAGAGTGGTCAAACATGAGGACAGGGGTCTCCTCTGAGCAGGGAATTGGACTAAATGACCCCAGAAGTCCTGCCTATCTTAAATTATCCCATGACTTCATGGAGAGATGATCATGGCTCTTAATTTTATTCTGTCTCAATACATTGGGTCACATTGACAAAGCCAAGCTTTCACCATTAGCTTTACAAACCAGCCTGGGCATCTGGAAAATGAGACTGCCTCTTTTGTCACTGGGAGGATCCTGTAGCTGTGGAAGTGCTTCCTCACCCTGTATCTTGTCCTTTGTTTTATGGATGTTTTACAGCAGTCCTCAGCTGCTGTAATTCAGCAGTGATCCCAACAGATCACCAGGGACAGTGACAACACTATTAAAGATGCTGTGTTTAATGCTGGTAATAGCCTGTTAGCATAGTAGGAGTGTTGTCACAATGCCTACCTGTACATCTGACATTACCATCACCTTATTCAACTGCCTGAATGATCTGTAACAAATTAACCCAACAGAATGGTCTTTCATTTTCACATTCTAGTGCATTTACAATCCCCCATCATCATATCACATATGTACAAACAGATCTGCTCTTTATGTTGGGAAAAAAATCCCCCACACCAAAACAACAAGGCAAAAAAATCCTCTTTGTTACAGCCCCAGGTCCTACAGCTTGATTTGACCTAGTTTTTGATTTTGCTGTTGAAAGTTCAAGCGCCAGTATATGTGATGCCCTGAATGAGACAGTCCATCCTTCTCCAGGATAAATTCTCCAAGGGCATGGAATAAGAGAATAGTATATTAAGTCACTTCCCACAAAAGCACAGTAATGTCACCTAACTCAGTCATGCAGCAGATCTGTATCAAAGAAGAGTAACAGAGATGTAATATCCTTAGGGGTGAGCAATACCATCAACACCATCAATAATTACAGAATTTTGCATTTGGGCAACTTAGACAATGAGGCCAGACCTGATCACCACAGTGAGAGCTCAGCATACACAGCAGCAGCACACGAACGCCTAAAACCATGGAAAATACCCATTAAAAATATAACTGTCAAGTTTGGATACATCTCCTTGAACAACTCGTGACATGAACTACAAAATAAAAAAGCACTGGTACTGTATTTCAAACCAAGCTCAGGGTTTGATTTTAAATCCCATCTCCATTTAAAAATCTATTTCCAGGACTGCTGCAAACCACCCTATTACACGCAATATGAATTCAGATTTCCCCTTCTCTTTTTTTTCCCCCTCATAACACTCTACTATACCTTCCTGTATAATAATTTCTGCTCTTAACTAGGAGAATGTCACATATCTGATAGAGAAATAAGTGGCGAGTTTATGCTGCCTGCATTCCTCGATCTCATTATATATACAGTGTCCTAAGGCAAGAGTTTGCCAGCTTAGATTTTCACTTGCTCCATCCCTTTAATTTGTGTTCCCATCAGTGCTGTTACTGCTTGCTAGCATTTGTTTTTATTCTTCTCTAGAGATATTTTTTGTTTAAGTCTCTGGTTAAATAATCAAAATACTTCAGAGGGAAATTTAACATTTCCTTCTTGTAAAAACCAGAATGATTCAGTACCTGTGCTGGAACAGCATTAGGTGGGTAACATTCATTTTGCTGGAGGTCTTTTTTAGCTCAGTAAGAAAATTACTTCCCTTCCCCCTCTCTCAGCTTCAAGAAACTAGATAGGAAAAGGTGAGGAATCGTTTCATATGCATAAGCAATGCCTGTGTGTATCAGCAGTAGCTGCACCACAGCTCCAGGGTGATCACCAAGCCACACTGCATTGCTTTTAGTGAGAGCAATGAAGAATAAGGCCAGGGCTCTGGCCATGGGGGGCTCTCCAGTGAAAGAGCACATGTAGGCTACTAAAAACCTCCTGCAGTTGCCAGAGGCCTGCTGCTACATAACCGTGCAGCAAACAGTTTTCAGATCCTCAGCATTCGAGCCTACTCTGAGGTCAAAAATATGTCTGTATCCCAAAACAGCTGCTGATGAGGTACGTGTGAGCTGCAGGCGCTGGGCTGACAGAGGCACTAACTCGACTCCCACCACTTCCAGATACTTGGCTATCCTTTTAAATGATCTGTGGGGAGCTCCTTGCATGCTAACAAGCTGGCATGAGGAAGATGAAATCCATTCTTGTTTCAGAGCACCTTCCAGCAGCAGCAGTTCTGCACCTATAAGGCTTTCCCTCTCGGCAGGCAGGGAGAAGCAGCAATGGTTGATTTCAAACAGGAGGACAAGACTGTTTCTTCCCTTCTTGGCATGTATCCTGCAAGGTCAATGTTCATTTGCTTTGTGTACCAGGAGCTGTCCTCTCCTGAACAGAGGCCTAGTACAGGCAATTGTACTCTATAGAGGCTTTGTGATGGAAGATGAGGCTGGAAGCTAGCAGGGCCACGTACAAACTCTTCTCCTTCCCCACCAGCAGCACCAGTGCAGCACAGCTAAATGGTGGATTTTTGTTTGTCTCACCCACCAACCTATTTTCTTTTCACTTATTGTATTTCTCAAAATAACTTTCTTCTTTTCAATATTAAATTCTTCCTCCCTCCTCTCTCACCCCAGCTCCAATCAACACAACTTCTTAAATGATAAATTCAGTCCCTTCCACCCCATGTAGACAGCACTAATTTCTCAGTTCACATGGTTTTGCTTCTCTTGATTTAGGGGCTCATTCTGCTTCCACACAGAAACAAAAACCATAACAAAACACACCTCCTCCCCAGACTAACAGTATTTCTGATGATGACTCCAGAGGGAGCAGATCCAGCCCACAAGATGCCCCTGAATAGATCAGCTCACAGAAGAGGGGGACACATTTCTTTGAAACCTTAATATAAATTAAATGAGACAAAATAAATTCAGCAGCCAGATAATAACACTGAAGAACTGACAGATGGCAGAACACTGAGGTTTAGCGGTGACACTCACATGCTACATGAATAATTCACTTGGGCCAACCTATGGATATGACAGTATGTTTAGATTAAGGATCTGGCTCAAACAAAAAGGAGTAAATGTAAGCATTTTCTTACCAAAACCAATTTCCAACCAAAAGCCTGGATAACCATCTTCTCCAAAACGAGCCCATCCTACAGATTAATCAACCTTTGGCTAGTACTAAAACTCACAACAGGGAGAAGTCCCATAGACCTCATCAGTTGAGCATTCAGCTGAACTTGAAAGATCCCCTTACACTGCCACTCTCAGCCACATTCAGTGGCTTGGGGAAAATGTAGGCTACAAAAATAAACCAAAATTTCATGAACAGCAGAAAAAGGCCCCCACATCCAGGTCCAAGAGAAGTCAGGCAGCTGTGAAGCTGCCTCACCTATCCGATGGGAGGGAGGTCATGCTGTCCTCAACACCAGGGGATGGATAACAGCCCTAGAGAGGATATTATTAGGTACAAAGCTGAGTAACTTCAGCGATCTGGGAAACAGGAAATGCCATGTACTGTTCAGGCTTTGCAGCAGGGTTATTAAAAAGTTACTATAAACTGTTACCTTTAACTGAGCATTAGAGGTGGGGACACATCTCTGACTACCACCAAGAGAGCATAACATGTATTTAAAAAACACACCACAAAAGTATTCAGAAAATAAAAAGCCATTTAGCAGGTGCCTATAGGCTGAGAGGAGCTGCCTTGTTTTCATCACATTCTGAAATGGAAATACTCCTGAAAATGCAACAGTCAGCACTATCAGTGCTCTTAACCTCCCTTGTTTGAAAGGACTATGGACAATGTCCCAGTGTTGTATTAACTGAGGAATAACCCTAGATCCCGGCAGAGATGCTGGCAAGTATGTGGTCTGTCTGAAAAAACTGATTTTATAAAGCAGTTTGATCTTGCCAGAGGTAAGAAATCTCGGTTTTCCAACCTGCCCATTTCCTAAGGAAACTGCAGCATAGGCTCCTCCGAAGGGCTGTGCAGGAAAACCAAACAGCCATGGGGGCCTGCAGTCATTCCTTGGCCACAGGCAGAAAGTTCAGCCTTGTTTTCATCAGGAAGAAACAAAATGGGACTGGAAGGAGAAACCATACAGGAATATCCAACTGCACATCTTACCTCTCACTACATTTTCTGTCTGTCATTATGGCCTCCCTTTGCCCTTAACTAACATCTACACACACAAAGAGATAGGCCTTTTACATTAAGGGTACAAATTAAAAGCAAAGCCTAACACCCCAGTTTCTTGTGTAATAGCCTACCAGGTTTATAACTCACTACTGTCTTGACCAGTGTGGCTGATGTCTTACAAACATATGTGAATTATAACCTCACAACCAGCACTGTGCTTATGAATTACCAAGTTGATTCTGTTTCCCCACAGAGCAGATCGGATTAGCCTTTGAGATGACATATACATTGACAAGATACAAAACATCTGGAAAGAATGTCCTGAGCGTGCAAATTAAAGCCTATAGCTACCAACGGTCATAAGATTAAAACTACGTGATCTTCATGGGATTAAGTGTGAGCTTCAGATCTGAATAATCCTATAAAACAAGTAAAGTTCCAAAATTCTACTTGCAGATATTCTTAAGATTTGCAGGCCATCTTTTAATTGGTACGGACAGAAACACTGGCTTCTCCTTTGAGCTAGCCACAAGTCAAGACATCGGCTTGTATCAACTCTCATGTGAATATCAAGACACAAGTTCATGCATCTTTTCAATAATTAAGTTTTAAACGTACAGTGAATCCTAGAATGGTTTGGGTTGGAAGGGAACTTAAAGCTCATCCAGTTCCAACCTCCTGTCACTGGCACGGACCCCTTCCACTGGAGCAGCTTGCTCCAAGCCCCTGTGTTCAACCTGGCCTTGAACCCTGCCAGGGATGTGACAGCTACAGCTTTTCCTGTGCCAGCATCAGGGAAGAACTTCTGCCTAAGATCTCATCTCAATCTCCCCTTTGTCAGTTTAAAGTCATTCCCCCTTATCCTGTCCCTATAGGCCCTTGTAAAATGTCCCTCTCCAGCTTTCTTGTGAGCCCCTTTAGGTACTGAAACTCCCAGAGAGCCCCAGTGTCCACAGAGGATGAAATAAGTTGGGGGGGAAATAGAAGATGAAACAGCTACAAAAGGAAAGGAAGATGAGTACAGGAAGTTGTCAATAGCCTCAGCATTGCATGGCCTATACACAGCTCATACTACAGCATCTGATGAGATATTTAGACAATGACTGCAGAGAATGGAACTGCTTATCTATTCACCCTTCCCCTCCAGACAATCAGGCAGTGGAAGTAACATTAATAAGATGGCTTTTGACTAAGAAGGATGCAGGGTGAAAGACCAAGAAATACAGAACATAAATATGTTAATGTAGTTGCTGAAGAGATTTTTTTCCTGTAGCCTGTATAGGGCTGCAAAAATGACTCTATTTTATGCAAGAGAAACACATTCATCTTCCTTAATTAGGGGGAAAGCAGGACTGGTACTAGGCTTAAAAATGAAAGTATGGTTAATTTTTAAGCCCTTTATGTGCCCTGTTCTGGTGAAATCCAATAAAATACTTCCTCCAACATTCTTGAGACTCATGGGAATATATTTGTGAAGTACATGACTGGAAATTCAATACAATACCTTGTACTAGTTTCTTGATCTGCCCAAGAACAAATCTGCAGGCATAAGTAAGCACACAAATAGAAGTCTGCATGTTAGTTAGTGTTTTCATTAAAATACCCCTGGGATTCCCTTCAACTCAACATCAGACAACCCTTCACAGTCCTAGAACAACGGAGCACAAATGGACCTCCTCAGAGAGTCAAAAGAACAAGATTATATGCGCTACATGAAAATGAAGCATATTCTTTTACTTACTTGAATCAATGGGGTTTTAAAAGGTGTTACCTGCAGTTAACATCTGTCATACTTATTCTCAGTTTTAGTTATTTTACATCATCTTTCATCTGCTACTTTCTTCTTCATTTGTTCTCAGAGGCAAAAACAATTAAAATTGAGCAATGTTCTAACATTGCAAAGTTCCTCTCTAATGGCAGAAGTGCTGTCTGCAGTGATGATAAATCCCAGTATGCTACTATGCAATCTGAGATTCCAAAAGGCCTGATCCCAGGTGACTGCGAATCGTCATGCACTGCTGCTGATCATGAGCACTACCACCAGATAAACTTAACAGAGCCAAAGATGTTTTGAACCCCGTTACAGACACAAATAGTAGATAGTGCTGCCTGTGTCATAGTCTGAAAAACTTGTACACTTTCTAAGTTTGGAAACCATGTGATTTGAATGACCCGAATCTCATGTCTTTCATTTCTGTTCTAATAGAAGCATAAGTTGACAGATCATGCTGTAAGTGCTGGGAATAACACCTCCAGTTTCTCTATACTTTCATAAGACAACATGTCCAAGAAGTGATGGTGTATGTACCATCACTTCTCTGTGCTACTCACTGCATGCTGCTTCTGATTCATCTGACCCATCAGGACACTCTTCTTCACCATCACATTTCCACCTGGCTGGGATGCAGTGGCCGTTGTCACAAGTGAAATCTGACTCAGCACAAGTTTTCTTTGCTGCAAGGGAAAATAAAATACATTACATGAATATACGCAGCGCAGAAGAGCTCCATGGCATCCAACTCCATGAAGGACAACACTGATTGCTCTGTATTAAGAAGATTCATTTCACATTCAACATTGATTCTTCATGACAGCGTCCAACAGGTATCAAAGATGGACACTTCTTCTCACTAGAACTCTTACCCCTCCATTATTTAACATGGATTTACTCCTGATGTCTTTTTCCAGACATTCAAAAGTCAAAGATATTCTTTTTCAAAACAATTTTCTAAGGCTTTTGCTACAAAAGGGCTGCTGCCTACACGGAACTGAAAGCGTGCTGCATAATTTACAGACAGGTAAGAGACAACTCTCACCTTTGGAGTACTATAACCTAAACAATAATGTTTTTATCTGTGCAATCTATTTGTGGCTTTGAAGTACATCTGTCACCACAGTAGATGATCATAGAGCACTCCTCCAAACACTAAAAATCGTTTCATTAAATGTCAACCACTCCACACTCTTTGCTTTGTTTGCATTAATCTAGGGCTTGAAAAAGATGCAAGACAGGAGCTGAAGCAATTAATTGATCTACTTCCTTGTGCCAGTGGCGCAGCACTACCAGTGCCCTGTAATACTAGTCAGCATCTTTCCACTGTAGCAAAATAAAGCTGCCTACAGATATCTGGCCTCTTCAGCCCATGGCCTCAGTGTCAATGTGATCTCCAATCAGTCACTGCTCTTGCAATGGTGACTTCAGTAGATTTTCTGCTAGCAACTGGATTGAACATGCTCTCATGCTGTGAGAGTCGTGAGCCATGGCTCAGGCTCAGTGTTACCACCTGTGAAGTGCAGGACTCTGTGGCTAACTGGTATCTACCTTTGTTGGTGACCAATTTACCTGGGAAGGGTTGGGAGTGAGAACAACTGTTTCTCCTCTCTGCAAAGCTGCTCACAACCTAATAGGATCACAGGACAATTCAGGTAGTAAAGGATCTCAGAAGGTCAAGTCCAACCTCCTGCTCAAGACAGGGTCAGCTGAGGTCAGACCAGGTTACTCTGTGTTTTATCCAGCCTGATCTTAAATCACCCCAAGATGGAGACAGCACAACCTTGCTGGGCAATCTACTTGCCTGCCTTCGTGATGAGGTTTGGGCTTTGTAGCTATTCCCTGATATAAGCTGTGTGCACACATGATTCCTACATCAGTGTTTCTTTCAGCAAACATTTTCAAAGCGTTAAACACCACAAATAAGCCTCTAGGAATTGATCGTTTATTCTCCTCTCTTTTTTTCTTAGATGAGCCGCTGTCAGGGAGGGAACACATTAAATATTGTTCATGTGCCTACACAGGAAACAGAAGCATCACTGTGTGAGGTACGGGAAATGTCTACATGGCCAGAACCAAGTACTCCCTTTCTAGTACACAAAACATACAGCTTCCCTGAAGAGGCACCCAGCAGAAAAACACTGCAAAGCATCACTAAGTGGCTGTACAATCTCTTAGGATGCACCTTACAAAGAGAACATACATTTACTATACTTCTTTTGCTGAATGAGCCAGACTTTGGGGAGGGGGAGAAGACAATTTTCAGGTATTCAGAACCAGATATAAAGAAAATCCAACCCCACATAAGCCAAGAGTTTTACAGGAGACCAGTCATACTAAGAATCCAGTCACTGCAAAGATGTTGCACATCCATTATCAGGGCGAAAAGACTTTCCTGTTGAACATCTCTGGTTAGAAACCCAAAGCTTGTGAAACCAGCTATGATGCATCAATTTTTGGTGTATTTAATGCAAATTTGGTTTCATTAGTTTGTTGTACTTAAAAGTCAGAAACACTGATCAGATATTGATGGGATATGCATGCATAACTGAAGTTGGAGCACTGTGAAACTGAGTGGGTAAAGTGATAGTATCTGTTCTCACGGGATGGTTAGAGCAACTACAAATGAAACAATCACATCTTCATCTGGAGAGCAGAGACCAGTATAATAATGGAGACATAAGAAGCTTACTTTTAAAAGTGTATTTAGTTTTACATTAGCTCTTTCAATGTCTTTCTATAGGAAAACCAGCCTTTGACTTACTCTTTAGATATCAAACCAGCTACTTTTCCACCTCAATATAAACCTCCTCTTTCTCCATCAGTCCAGGATTGATCCCTGTTGTTTCCAGGACACACGGATACAAGCACGAGCGAAGGGGTCAGCCACAAAGAGGAGCGTGGGGCATCCCCTTCACCAGGGCCAACCTGCTCGCAGCAGATGGTGGCACCGATTGCTTTGTTCCCCTGACACTGCTCCTCAGCAGCACAATTAATAGATTGCCAGGATTCACAAAAGGGGGAGAGCAGCATCACTGCCAGCCTCAGGGTGTCGTTTGGAAGGTGTTAATGTGTTCCCCCAGTGCGGCTGCTCTTTGCTAAATGAAGCTGGGCACAAACCACTCCTCAGCAGTGGCTGAGATGGACAGTCTCATCCCGTCTGCAAGCCCACCTGAAGGTCCTACAGTCCTGTGCCAGAGGAATAAGCAGGATACAAATGCATTTGGTCCTTTGTTTGAATCTAAACTGTCTAATCTCTGAAAGGAATGGGATTAAAGGAGGTGGAGCTCAAACCTCTGATTATTATATTTACTCCTACAATTATTATTTTTACTCTTTTTATTATATACATTTTATGTACTATATTTTAGCTGTTACTCCTTTTTACTACGGTTACTCTCCAAACACTGGGGCACGGCTGTGCAGACTGTCTTAATCCCAATAAACTCTGCTTTGTGTTACAGTCAGCAACCTGAATTCTTCAAACTGCGAGAACGCTGACGCACTGTCTCATTTCTCACCTCTAATACAAAACTGGAATCACTTTATTTCCAACCAGATTCACCTTCTGGCACTCAGTCATCATGTCTCTGGGATCACAACACAGGCAGGGAGCAGTTAATTAAAATATCAGCTCTCTGTCTTTTTCCCCCTTTTGCTGTTTCAAGTCTGATACCATTTTCTATTAATCTCCCATGTTATACACCTTTCTTCTATCAATTCCCTATTAAAATTGAGCCTCACACCATAAACTGGCAGTGGTGCATTAAGATATAAAATAAATAAACACATCCCTTTTAGACAATAGGAAGGACACAGGTTCATTTTATGGTTTCACCTAGCTAAGAAATAGCCAAGCAACATTAATTGTTCCCCTGAGATCCACTTCCTTTGCCGTAAGCAGCCCAGGCAGCTCCATTCCCACGTCTTTTCCCAGTGAACATAAACAAACAAGAGTCAGTAGTCACAGCATCCCTGTGCCTCTGCTCCTCGGGAGGGGGGGCAAACTGATACCTGGAACAAGAAAAGAGGCGGCTACTGAAGCGTACACAGAGCCTTTCATCTTCTTCCCTGCTCAGATGCAGAGAGTGACACCAAAGAGACTGCCTTTCTTTTAACTCTTGCTTGATTTGCCTATGGTACCTGCTTTTCCTTTACCACATTTGCAGCTGGACAGATACATCAGGAACTCTAGGGTGAAAGTCAGTGCCTGGGCAAACACAGGCTTTCCAAAGGAAGGCTTAGCAAAAGGAAGTCCTTCCTGCTTCTCTTCACCCAGGAAGAAAGTCAAGGAGGGGAAAAAAGGGTTCAGCTTTATCCTGCTATAACAGAAAAATACCCCAGCATGCTGAATTTTAACTGAACTGCATCAAACCAACAGTCCCTCACTCTGCAAAACATCCTTTTCCTTTCATTACTCACATCCCTTTACCCTGAAACTGCAACTGAGGATTTAGGCTCATCCCTGCAGCAAATTAAACGCAGAGTTCCCAGGGTGACTGGTTTAGAATATGAACATTTATAGAGGGAATTCATAAAAAAGCAATCACTGGGGATGTGTGTAATTAGACTGAAGGAAATAAACATATACAGAAAGGAGCAAATCTTGTACTGCCTGTGAGCAGGACCTGCATGATCTAAATGTGACTTCTAACTCCTAAAAACACCTCTCTGGAAGGTCAGGTCCCTGACTCTAAAACCAAAAAGGTATCTGAACCTAAATGAAAGGTCCAGGATTTATTCTTTCTTCCTCTTTCTCATAAGCCCCAACATCCTTACACCGCCCTCACAAGCCCATTTAACCTCACACAACTTTCGCCTCAGTTCTAGAGGCTTTATGGGGCAAGAACATCTTTATAGTTACTCTTTATAAAATACCAGGACCTGTGATTCCATTTCCAGTCCATGCCTCTTGTTTACTCCTATTTTGCACATCTGTAATACTAAGCAACACACCACTCTACAACAATGTCATCGCTTGCTAATTACAGTGTGAGCTGAAAAGCAGAGTGAACGCATTTCCTCTCTTATCACCCACAGTTCTGTGAGCAAAGATGCGGCTGTTCAACAGCAGCAGTGATGTAGAAGGACATACAAAGCACGTTTTTGGGTTACAACTTGTAAAGGACAGTTATAATAAAGATCCTCCAAGTGAATAAACCCCTATGTAGTAATAACAGACTGTAAACACAGGATTTGTAGATTAAGGGTTTCGTTCAAACTCTAGGTTGTGTTTCCAGTGAAAAACCAGGCTGAATACGGGTATCCTTGAGTGTTAACACGAAAAGACCCCGCAAACTGTGCTCTATCCCCTTATTCCCCTCCCAGTAACTGCTGGTCAATTTCCACCTATTTTGAAAGGGGGAAAAGATGTGCAGAAGAAGTCTGCTCCTCCAAGTTCCATAAAATTGGTAGCTGAATAGAGAACAATCAAAGTCACAGCTCCACAGAGGGAAAGGAGAGCAGAAAGCAGCCACTGGACTGGTCTATGCCATGTGTTGCCAGCCAGCTGGGGCTGTGCAGCTTCTGCACCTCCTGTCCTAGACAGGTTTACTGCAGAGGAAGGAAGGCAGCTAGGGATTAAAATACAAATGACCAAAAGCTGCAGACACCAAACCCATTGAAAACTGATTTCATTTTTATTGCTATTCCTTTACACAGCTCCTATTTTAACTTTTGAATCAACACCAGCCCTACTATCAAACTGCGCATCTGTTCTCATTTGCAGCCACCATTCAGCCTTCTTGCAGAAACTAGTCTCAACCATGCCACTGTGGAAAGAAAACAAAACAAAGGGCGCACAATCAAAGTTTCGCTGTGATCCTTCTGCAGCTGTAAAATAGCACAGCCCTGTAGGATGTGAGAATGGGAAAAGGATGGCAGGCCAGAAAGAGAAATTGAAATTCAGAAAACAGGGTCTTCATTTCATGTTGGAAAACTTCAATGGTACCTTTGATCAGTGACATATCAGACACACCGACAAGACTCCACATGAGAGGAAGAAAAGCAGCATCGCATGAGTTCAGGTGCTTAACACAGACCATCATCATCAGTCAGCCCCGAGAGGGGCCAACTGCAGCTTGAAGTGTAACACAGGACATAAGCTGCTTCCTCCCAGAACAAAATATGTCATTATTATGGCTCACTCTGCACTTCCTAAGGACCTCAATTAATCCAGTATCATAGTGAGCAAAATACACCCCAGATAAATCAATTGCTTGGCCCAAGGTGGTTTTCTGCTTACTAAGAGAAAGGTAGAGGCTGGGCGCATTATTCAGTTCTTAAGAGAGATTCTGGACTATACAAAACTTGACAGCAAAGCCATCAGCAAAGACATCTTCAGTTTATAACCTCAAATCTCACACAGTTCCAATCCCCTGTCACAGGCAGGGACCCCTTCCACCGGAGCAGCTTGCTCCAAGCCCCTGTGTCCAACCTGGCCTTGAACACTGCCAGGGATGG
>JBCJKH010010818.1:0-32467 GCA_039877255.1 Loriculus beryllinus | reverse complement strand
TTTTGCCAGGCACAGAGGTGAGACTGACTGGTCTGTAGTTCCCCAGGTCATCCATTTTCCCCTTCTTGAAAATGGGGATTATATTTCCCTTTTTCCAGTTGCTGGGAACTTCACCTGACTGCCATGATTTTTCAAATACGATGAATTTGAGTGAAGTTTGGCACTAAAAAGTGGCAAGGCAAAAGAGACCTTTCCTAGAGAAATATGTCTATGATACTGACACTAATCTGGGAGAAATCTGTCTTCTGCTCAGTATAACTTCTAAAAGGCAAGTTATTTCTCCAGAGAAGCAAAATAGTCTTTTGTTATATTTGTGCCTTTTAATCATTTTAGCTTCTGATTGAGCCATATACATTGTCTTCTTCTGTGGTCAGATTTGCTTAATATTCAAATGTCTTCAACCAATATATCTATGAGCTTTCTGTCTTGATGGTATCCTGAAATACTGTGAGATAGCACCATGACATGTCTAATCCTGACTCATGCAGGATGTGGAGAAGATACTGAATTTTCACTCTTCGGGGACTGTATGAATGAATGATTTTTTTAGGATTCTTCCATACTGGTTCTAAAATAGTGTTCGAATTAATACAACTTTAGCTGACACTTCCCCTAGAAAAATATGCATTGTCCTAGCAAGAATTCAAGGGAAAATGGAAATTCTCTCATTCTTCTCAGCTCCCAATCTCTTTAAAGTGGAACTGAAAAGATGAGCATTTCTTCCTGAGCTAGATTAGCCTCCACTCCCAAGATGTTCTGTTCTTAGAAAGGGAAGGAAAACCAAAAACAAAATGTTTTTACTACACCTGAATGTAGTGAGCATGGATCAGACTCCCTGGGTGTTTGGGAAAATGGAAATTATCTCATTCTTCTTAGCTCTCATTCTCCATAAAGAGGAACTTAGAAGCTGAGCATTTCTTCCTGAGCTAGGCTGGCCTCCACCCCAAAAAATCTTCTGTTCTTAGAAAGGGAAGGAAAACCAAAAACAAAGTGTTTTTACTACTCCTGAATGCAGCGAGCATGGATCAGACTCCCTGGGTATTTGGGAGAGGACATCCTAAGCACATATGTTAAGAACTCCACCCACATATAATAAGTTGATGGGAAAAAAAGTAAACCCCTGAAACTTCAGGTCTCATAAGACGTGAAGTCAGGACTTAGGTAGAAAGGAAATGGAAGAGCCTACAAGACTAGCCAGACATTTTCTGAATGCCAAGAGTGTCGAAGTATTGTTCTATAACAGATCACAGCTGGGTGTGGGTCTCCATCTTCGACAGTGTTTAACTTGAACTCTTAAAAGGAAGCATGAACGTCATTTGATAACAGCCTGTTGAGATGGAGAACGCTTCTGTACCTTCAGCACATTATTTTATGCCTTCAAGAGTGTTGTGTTTGTTCTTTAAAACCACATGATAATTTCCAGAATTAAATATCCTTCCAGTTTTAATCTCAAAGCTGTAACATTGTGTAGTATTACTTTCTAATCTCCTGAGGTCTTGTTCTTTTGGCATCCACAGATGATTTGTTTCTTCTCTTTCCAGCATTTTTCATGTCTTAAGGTTGCCCTTATCTTAGTCTGCCGCAAAGTGATGTACAGAACAATTTTTTAGACAGTGACTGAGTTTTCCCATTTGCTAATTGAGTATTTTTCTCATTATTAATTCTGCAAGGCAGGGCTGTAGCTATTTAAGATACTCTGTGGGGTATCTTGAATTATCCCATGTTATAGTGTCCCGTGTCACAAATGATTTGTTTGTTCTGGCAATTGATTTTGTGGTTTTATATTTATAATTAAACCTCCTGTGGCAGTACATTCTTGAGGTGCAGGGTGAGATTTCCTTCAGAAGTCACTGTAGTGCTCATCCCTTATTTGTAAACGTTGTGCAACCGGCAAGCTGTGTTACTGATATATCACACAACTCTGTCAGGCTCTTCTTTATTTATCTGTGTGCCCTCTGCTGCTCCAGAGTCACCCTGATGGAAGGTTATGTCTGGGTTGCAATGATGGCTGGATGCCATTGCCCTATGTGATTCCAGCTCCATGGAGCAGGGCTCACATACCTGGCATGGTCCTGCTGGCTGAGCAGTCACCCCTCGTGCTTCAGGGTGGTACTCTGCTTAAGTCTTACATTTCATTTGTGCTTGCTCAGTTTTTAAGCTCCTCTGAACCAGAGACACTGCATGGCTGGACTCCAGCATCTGTGATAAAACTCCTTCTATACATATATATATATATATATATATATATATATATATACTCCTTATATATATACCCATATTTTGTTTGGATTTCCATTTTGTAGTTAAACCCTTGTGGCTTAGCAATGCAGGCTGCTTTTCCAGATGACCAGCTCTCCTGAATTACCTCTTAGCATGTGACAGAAAGAAATAAATTTTCTAACTCAATATTTGCTCCCTAACCTCAGTTATCTATTGAATTTATGGGCAGCAGCTGAATCAGTAAATTCTAGAATGCCTGGCAATTATCCTGGAACTGGATTGTCTGTGCTTGGGACAGTCCTGGTGAAGAATCTGGTGTGTTTATGACATGCCTTGCCATAGAATACTGGCACAACTAAAGGCAGATTATTTACAACCTGTTTGATTTGAAGGCTGTGAAAATTTATTAATAGTTTGGAGGCAGACTGTGGTAATTCTTCTCGGTTGTTGTTCATAGAAGGGCAGCAAAGTGACAAAGGGTCTGCAGCACGAGTGTGATGAGGAATGGCTGAGGGACATGAGGGTCTAAAACTACCTGAAAGGAGGTTGTAGCGAGGTGACGGTTGGTCTCTTCTCCCAAGTAACGAGGGATAGGACAAGAGAAAATGGCCTCCAGCTGCACCAGGGGAGGAAAAATTTCATTACTGCAAGGGTTGTCAAGCACTGGAACAGGCTGCCCAAGGAAGCCACTGGTTGAGTCACTACCTCTGGGGGTATTTAAAAGACATGTAGATGTGGCACTTAGGGACTTGTTTCAGTGGTGAATTGTACAGTGCTGGGTTAATAGTTGAACTTAATGATCTTAAAAGTATTTTCCAACATTAATGATTGTATGTTTCTATGATTTTGACAGATTCCCCAAAGACATACCCAAGGACAGAAAAGACTATTTCTCTGACATTTGTGTACTTTGGGAAATGCTCACCATGCTCTCCAGGGACATTTATAATTATTTGACACTATATGAAAAAGAACTAAAAGTTCCCTTTGCTTTATCACCATTTGAAAGCCCAAGATGTCATCCTGAGCATCCTGTTTGCATGAGTTTGTATCTATGAAAACAAAGCAATGTTCTTTTCAAAGTGCACATTTGCCTAGAGGCAACAAAAATAGATATGATGATATATAAGTAATAATTTATTGTTCACTTTTATGTTGTGTGTTCTTTACTGATAATTGATTAGAATCATTAAAGTTTAGTCAAACTACAATCTGTTACTGCTGTTAAAATGTTGATATGTATTTGTTGACATTAGTTACAGCTGCCTGCCGATGCCTACAGGGTATAGGTGTACAACTGGACTAGTCACCTTCTGTCTTTTTTATTGACAATGAAAAATGATAAGCATTTCCAGACTTCAGTTTCCTCTCACACTTGCAGTATATAGTACATAGGTCTTATCTTTTGCTGTTAAAAATGTTCAGCAAGAATGCTAAAATCTTTTTCATCTCCATCTGCAGAGCTCTCACTTTTATTCTCACAAAGGTTCTTCCAAGCATGGTTTTCATTAGAAATATACAGTTTTCCCCATAACTCTCATGCATTTTTCCATTGCTCCAAATTCAGCTATTCTCCAGGGAGAATTTGAATAATGTTCTTCTCCCATGCATGTATCTGGTGACAGATTTCTTTCTTAACTACAGAATCTAAGGATGAATTGTTTTTCTCAGTCATTGGCCTAATCACAATGTCATCACTCTTCAGAGAGTCTCTAAGAGCCAAAGTTCAGTTTCTCATTTTAGGAAAACATTGTGTAAAGATCTGGAACGTAGGACCCCTTCCAGACTTCAGTGCATGAACATGTTTGACTTGTTACTGGAGTTTACTTGCAGAGGTTAGTGGCAGTAACTCTGGAGAAATCCTGATAGACTCCAAGACCTGCTGGGCAAAAGGTCCATGTAGATCTCCTGAGTGGCTCCAAAAACATTTGGAAAACTGACAGAAAGTTGGAAAACTGCCAAAACTAGTGGCAATTTCCGACACACTGGAATAGGAGTGACAAGATTAAATAATTCTGCTGGTAGAAACACATATTTCATTAGTACAGTCCAGTGGTCTATGAACACAAAATGAAGAAATAGTGATCAAGAACAATGGGAGACGGTGTCTTTGTGATGAGATCAACTGCATCGTTGTGTTGACAAGAGCTCTTGGCAGGGGGGAGGGGGGACAGGGAGGATGGTTGTTATTCTTCCTGTTCTGCGTGCAATATACCACATTTAATTTCTCTTTACTAGGTTAATTGTATAGTCTAAACATCCATCTAGGTTTCACTTTTGAAAGAACATTGTAATGGCAGAGGTTAAATCTAATTAATAGCTAAGAATGAATTCCATCTCTGGAGTAATTTCTACGTGCTTCACTGGCTGTAGTCTGAATATTAAAATATTTTTTCAGAGCTCACAGTGTTCAAAATGGAAAAAACCCAAACAAAACCACCATAAGTATTACAGAACTGTTTTCTCCAGCAGAGGAAGAAACAGAAATGAACTTTACAGGCAAACAAAATAGGCTACTGTGTGTCTGATTTCTACAGTGACTTATAGTCTACCATACAGAAACACCTGTCCTGGGTTCAGCAGTAGCAGTCATTTTTTCTCCTTCTTAGTAGCCTGTGCAAGCACTGTGTTTTTGAGTTTCGGCTTGGGAACAGAACTGATAAGAGCAATGTTTTTAGTTACTGCTGAAATGTTTAGACTGCCCAAAGACTTTGTGAGCCTCATGCTCTGCCATGGAGAAGAGGAGTCCGGGAGGAAGCAGGGACAGGACACCTGACCCAAACTGACCAAAGATTCCATACCACAGCACGTCATGCCTAGGATGTAACTGAGAGTTACCTGGAAGTGCTAGTGCTCTGGGGGGTTGGAGGAGGTATCGGTCAGTGCTCAGTCTGATGGGGTGTCGTGCGTTATCTGTTGGTGAGTGATGAGGTGCTGTGTTCTCTTCCTTGTTATTTCCCTTATTATTATTAGTATTGTTGGTAGCAGTAGTGATTTGTGTTATACCTTAGTTACTAAACTGTTCTTATCTCAACCTGTGGGAGTTGCATTCTTTTGATTCTCCTCCCCATCTCTCTGGGAGCAGGGGGAGGGCAAGAAAGGGGGGGTTGAGTGAGTGAACGAGCTGTGTGACTGGGTTTAAACCACGACACACCTATTTTGCTATGGGCCAAGTTTTGAATTGGTTTTAGTCTGTGTGGGTGTAGATGGAAATTATATGGGAAAAAAATAAAGTCAGTTCTAGGGACAGGACAGTTCTGAAAGCCTCAGTTCTGGATAACTAGTAAGGGAAAGAAGAAAGTGGATATATGCAGACAATCTTATGAGTATGATGCCTGTCTTAGAGTTGCAGGTTTGTCGTAACAGCCATACCCAAAAGGAATTGTAGCTGTTAATATCCAAGTCAACACAGTCAAGGAAAGTTCTTCCCGGAGATAACATTACACTGTTGAAATATACAAGAGTTTTACATGAGACTGCTCAGTTCCATCATCTCCTTAGAGAAGCCTCTTAGAGCCAAGTGCAGAAGCTCATCAGGAAAATAAAATTCTAGAAATAGCTTTCTTTCTTCTTGTTCCACATTTTCCTCATTGAAAATGCCAGGGGCATTCTAGAGAAAAACATTCTATGCATTCCCCTTGCCACTTTGCAAGTAAATACCAGGTATATGTAATGGGCAACAAAACTGTTCCAAGTTTTACAAGAAATGCACAGCAAAATTATTTTGATGCATTTATCTAATGTCAAATATGAAAATTATTTTATTTATAGTGGTTTTGACAGCTTGCATGCATTTTCCCACTATTAATTGATAAACAATATGTAAGGGAATTATGGTGTTTAACTAACAAAGCAAGGACAAGTTGTGTTAAGCATTAGAGAAAACAATGAGGTTATGGAAATAGTTGGTCACAGGGGAAAAAAAAAGTCAGATTTCTTTTAAAGTTTGGAAAATAGACTACCAAGCAGATGAAGTATGGAAAGGGTCATGGTAGCCTAAAAATAGCAAATATGCATTTTGAGAAGAATGGAGATGAGATGCTCAAGTCAGTAAAAAAATGATCAGCATAATTTATAACAAAGAAGTTTTCTATCAGATCTTATGAAAGCCTTTTAAGTGTACTGATGCTTAAACACTGTGGCAAGATTATGGAAATCCCTTTGTTTTGTAGGAACAAATGAGTTTATCTTCTATTAGGGACTGTTATGGCACAGTAAATACAGATATATTTAACCCAGGGAGAAATAATGGAACTGATTTTGATGACTCATGTACTCCTAAATTTCATAACTTTTAGTGTCTTTATAAGAATGAGGGCAAATCTGAAGATTTTGTTTCAACATCATAATTTCTCTCCTTATTCATGTGACTCCCAGTGTGCCTTTACACATATTTAGCTTCCTCAGTGACCTCTTTCCTCAAAGTCTTTTTGGCTACTTGCAAATATCTTAACAATAGTTTCCTTTTTCTTCCTGAATGTTACACTGAAATATCATACCACATGCCACAATGATGTATGCCATATTAAAAACATAGCTCTTTACTTACTTTAAAGAAAATTACAAGAGTTTCAGAAACTTTTTTTAGGTTGAGGGTTTTTCCTACATCCTCCAATCATGTGGTCACACATTGCATTAAACAGGACTCCAGGGCTCAAAGGAGAGTTCAGGGTGAACAGAACAGTATCAAAGAAATAGAAAACGGTGTATGAAATTAATTCAAAATAGCAGAGGACTGTCCAGTTACCTCAGTATGCAGTTGTTGATCTGATCCAGATTCAAAATGCAGACTCCAGCCGTCTGAATTAACCACCTTCGTGTGTAAAAGGGCTTGCCTGGACCTATGAGATGAGTCAGAGCTCTGAAGCTTCAATTTTCATGGTACAATCAATGGTAGGAGGCTATCACCTCCATGAGAGATGCTGAACTCTCCAAAGTTGTGCTCACTGTGAAATTGGCTTAGAATTTTCCACCAGAAGATGGTAACAAGGAGATCATAAAGTAAGATGGCTCTGTAAGCACTGTAAGATTCGGTACTCAGTAGTGAATAGGCACTCAAGAATATATATATATATTTTTCTTTATATCTAGTACTTACCACCTAGTAAAAACAGCAGAAGAAGGATTTTTCCCTTCCTTTCTGAAAGTTATGCTTGCCTTCTCAGGTCTGAATTGGGATGAAAGTTACATGGGAACTTCCATGGCTGCTCTGGTCAAGATAATTAAAGGACCTTATGGCATAAAATACAAACATCATTTAAACCTGACTGCATTCAGTGTTGTATCATGCTGGGGAGTGAATGTTACAATTCTCTTTATTCATCTCAAGCTTCTTAATTGCTGTTCAGAATTATCCCTGGCACCAAACTAGGTGATCTGAATCTTATGCTGTGTGTTTTTCACAAAAGAAGCAAATAAATTTGGGCGAGCCTTATTAGCTTATTACCTATGAATGCAACTTTACTTCAGAAATTCCCAGGCTGTTTTGTTTTTAATTATGCCTCCAAGCTGCAAAACAGTTATTAAGGTAAGGAAATTGTTCAGCTGCTTTCTGCCTGCTTCCTTCTTTTGTTGCGCCTTTAATAAAAAATTGAACGTTTGGGCTGTGGGCTGAAATCTCCTTGTATTTATGGCATTTTATTCACTCTATTGTTCCTAATCTTCCTGCCATCCCATCTCCAAATGTTTCATTAATTGATGATAATTTCTAAGAGCTTGGAGAGAGTTTTGCATGAGTGGAACTGTTCAAATGAGGTTTCAGGGAAGTTCTATGTCTCCTGTTATGCAGACAGTCAGAAAAGATAATTCACAACATAGCACTAACTTTGTCAGTGTTTTATTGCATTTCTGCATTTCTGTTTAGACCTGCATTTAGAGCATTTCTGCTTATCTCTAAACAGAAAAAGGCCTGATGCCCACTTGATGCATTTAAGAGCTATGTATGGTAGCAGCAGGTCCAAAAGCAGCATTAGTGATGTATGTCAAGGTTCCTAACAGCTTACGAAAAGTAGAAGCTGGTTTCTTATATTGATGGCAACTAATTAGGAAAAACTATATGCATAAATACATGCTTTGTTTCCAAAAAAGCTTTCAGAAATGGTGTTGAGAGTGCTTAGGAAGCATATTGCTGTACATCTCATGTATCCAACCTCGCATGATCTCATGAATCAGAATTTTTTGAACTTTTGAACATTTTGAACAGAACTTTTGCTGTCTTGTTTCTTCTCAAGCATATACATGCAGTAGAAATCCACATACCATTTTGTTCTAATTTTTAATATTTTCCTTTGTTTCCTGTATCCTTTCCTCAGCTTCTCTTCCTTGATTTCATGGCATTACCCAGGAAGTGGAGGGGTCCAAAGCTAAACCACAACTGGACATGGGGCTTCCTGGAGCCCTGTACTGGTGCTGGATCTGAAATGGGGACTTGGTGCCTGTGAGCATCCAGGTAACACCGAATGCAGTAGAAAAGGGGAGTAAGATGGAAAATGCGACTGTCCACCCTCTGACTCCTTCTATCACTAATCCCACTAAGGTGTGTTTCTCTTATTATGAAGAAGGTACAGCAGGAAAGAGTTTCAGCCTACAGTACCCCTGTAGAAGGTACAGCACGAAAGAGTTTCAGCCTACAGTACACCTCCATGTCTGACAGAGTATTAACCACCCACAGTTTATCTCCAAAACACAGCAGCTCCATCTCGTTTATGTCTGGACCATTAGTGGTGCCCATTTAAGTGATTTTAACACTGAAGTAACCAACAAAAATATGTGATAAACAGAAAATTCTAAATCTTCTTCAAGTTCAGTCTGATCCTATGGGTTGTCTGTGCCCAGCTGGACCAAATTCTTAAAGTGTAAGTCACATTACATGATGTGCTGGCCATCTAGAAGCCCTACAATCCCAACAGAAACCTTTCCCCTTGCCCTTCTGCCAGATTATGCCATTGAGTGTTTCAGGACAGTTACATTAAACTCATAATAGGTATTGAAAAAGAGAGTGCTGTGGAACATGCCAGCTTTCTTTGTACATCATGTATGTTCACAAGGGCTCAGAATAACAATCAAGTTCAATATTTTGGTGTAGTTTTTCAGGCAGTCAAAATAGGACAAAGCTGTCCTGCATCAAGTATTCCACTAGAGAGCTCCAATGCAGCAGCAGAACTTGGGATGCTATTGTCACCTTGATTATGAGCTCTTCACATCCTCCTAGTGTCTTGTTCAAGTGAACTCAGTATGGCGCCCTCCAGTCAGGGACAATGAGGAAGACAAAGGTTATATATGATAAAACTCATAGCAAGATACACTGCGCAGGTCCTCCAAAGACCTTCCAGTTTTATGTTTGCATAACATGAAGAGCATGCATGCCTATATCTCAAGCCACAACCCACCACCATAGCCCCAGGTCCAAACTGATGTGTTCTGTCTGTCTCTCTGTTACTTTCCTTCTCCCTTAAAAAACCTTTTTCTTCCCTCATTTTACCTCTGATAGTTTTGTTTAGACGTGAGTTTAGAAACAAAAACTTATTTTCTTTTTTTTAAAAACCTGAAATCAGAATTTTTTTAGTGACCTGAAGCTTAAAGTTTAAAGGAAAAAAACAAATACATCATTGCTATAAAGTGAAAACACTGCTGAAATAAAACCACACACTTCACAGTAAGAAAAAGATCGGAAAGCAATTTCTGTATGCAGACTGAGAAGGCTGTTTTGAAATGCTCAAGCCTAGTTGCTTCACTTGTTTGGAAAAGTACTGAACCAGCCATACAAGTGCATCTAAATTAAATATATTTATACAGAAAGTTTTCTGTTAGGGTCAGTTTTAGAACTAGTGTTCTAAGGAAGGGAAGAGCTATGTCCTCTAGTAGAAATATGAAATTAAATGAAAATCCTAAAGTTACTCTTAGATAGGTAAGGGTAATGTAATCCTCTAGGGGAGATTTCAGAAAAGGGCAGGTTACATTGTCCTTCACTCCATACTGTGCTGTATCTTCCCTTTTACATGTTATGTAAAATATTTCATAGGGAGAATTTTGGCATTAAACTTTGAATCACAAGATCCATCTTTGTTTATTGTATATTTTTCCTTAGGGTTATCTCACAGTGACTTCCTGGACCCTGGTCTTACTTGGCACAGAGATTTGTCACCATGCAAATAGGCAACAGGGACAGGTCAAAACTTGGAGCTAATACTGACTTTTGCTAATCCAAGAAATAGACTGGGGTAAGAGGGGGGAGTGTGGAGGTTTGGCTGGAGCTTAGGAACTCCCACTACAAGGAGGGAAGAGGAAGCTGGTGGGAAAATGTGTGGAGTTGGGCTTGCTGCTTCTGTTATCTCCCAAGGGAAAAAAGGGATGGTGCCTTGTGCCTGGGAGGAGCTCCTCTTCCTTCTTTCTGCAGCACTACACACCAGCCCACTCACCACAGAAAAACAGACCATCTTTGTAAGGCTCTAGCACCATAAAACCAGGGTAGGAGAGAAGGACAGCTGTTTTCTATATCTGCTTTCCAAAGTAACTGTTTATGACTAAATCAACCATATTTAGGAACGAGTTAATATTGCTTTGCTCCTTAGCTGTGATTGCTGAGTCTTTCTGTTGGAGGGAAGAATATGTCAATCTAGTTTCTCAGAGCAGTGTTGACAGAAATGGCTGTGGGCAGCTACTCAAGCTATCACTGATACATCTCAAGCACAATCTATTTCTGGCAAGGCAAAGATCAGCGTGACCCAATTTACCGTTCCTTAAGTCAGTAACATGTTTATTGGTATAAATCCAATCTGATGAGAGTTTCCTTTTGGGAAATTTATCAGGTATTTCTGTAAAAACTGCAAACCATTGTGCTGCTTCATTTGGAACATTTAGTACTGTAGAGTCCATTTCTAGAACCTGTTACTGCTACACCTTTTTTTCAACAAGTGTCTCCCCAAATGCCAAGATATCTCTCTTCCTTGTTTGGATTTGCAAATGCTCCTCTTCTGGCCTTCAGGTTCAAGCTCAGGAGTTTGAGATTTGAATGTATTACAAGAAAGGGTTCTAAGGATTCACAGAGATAGCATATAAGGTTTATTGGAATTTGCTCATCAGCATAGGGACATGCCACTAACAGGAGTAGTTGTTACCCAGGAATGGTCAGAAGATCCCTCTTTCTCTTTCTTAGTAGAAGTAGATAAATGTATGTCCTGTGTTGACAGCTCATTGTTGTCGCTAACACACCACTGCACATTTTTTAAAAGTAGAATGTACTCTTTTAAAACTTAAATGGGTTTTAGTAAGACTGGGTTATGTAGTCATGGCTATTGTCATGGACACAGCTGACATC
The DNA here is from genome assembly GCA_039877255.1 of Loriculus beryllinus. NCBI lineage: Eukaryota > Metazoa > Chordata > Aves > Psittaciformes > Psittacidae > Loriculus > Loriculus beryllinus. The sequence goes on along the minus strand of JBCJKH010010818.1, from coordinate 20,931 downwards.
CATAGGCACCCATGCATGGCTGGCATCCATCCAGGAATGCTTAGCAACCTCTTTTAATAGTACTTTTCCTCATATTGAATACACTTTACATACTGTGCCTTGGTTCTTGGAGGCTGTAAACAGGGTCAAGGGCTTCCACTTCTCAGCGATGATTTTCTGTTGCTTTGCTTGTGATGCTTTCAATCAGTGAATGCTGCTTCCAACATTTTCTTGAACGTTCTGAACAATCTCTGGATATTACTTTCTTGAAGGAAAGTGTATGGGGAATTCCCTATAATGGACTGAATGTTTCTGGCTGCTCCTTCTCATTAGGATTTTCTGGTTGACATAGGGAATAACTTCAGGTATTTCCTGAGATGTTTTGTGAAAGTGGTAATTTGAAATGTTCCTTGTCTGAATCCTCCATTCAACTCTTTCACCTGAGCAGTGGCTGTATCTATTAGTAGTGCAATTTCATGGTGGGATATCTGACTTCTTTTGAAAGAGGGAAAAGGGCTTTTACTTAGAAAACCACCATTTTTCTGGTGCTTTTAGTTTGAGTAAGTTCTGTATTTTGTTTACTTCATTTTTCATGTAAAAAAATTTCCTATTTCACATCTAGTTCATGTTTCATGTAAAGAACATAAAAATGACAAAAAAAGAATCATTAACTATGCTGAAATGTTGTATATGTATAATTTCTAGTAAGCTTCAATGTTCTAATTGTACAACAACTGGATATGGACTAGTAAAGGGTAATTAGTGTTGCTTCATCTCTGATTTATTTGCATAGATTTGTACCATAAAAGCCAGTGGAATAATTTGAAATTTATGTAGACCTTATATACTTAGTGAAAGAATCTTATTTCTTAGCAATCTGCTTTTAGGAGCTATTTTTTAATAAGCAATGTAGATGCGTGCTTGTCTACAAAACAATTTTGAAGCTTTGACAGTAAGGTAATTATTGACAGGCAAAACCAGAGTCGTTATAATGTCTTCTTCTAAACAAATTGTTTAGGGACATTTTCATTTTGTTTTAGGTCACAATTCCTGAAATTAATCTTTTAATGCTTCCTAGACTGGAGTTCTGAAACCTCCCTTACTACAGTAACAGCTATTGTGGGGTGTAAGGTTATGCTTTTTTATCCATTAATTTGCCAGGTTTAAGTGAATGAATTTTCATTGCTATGTCTGTGAAGTCAGGAAAGCAAATTCAGAAACATAAGGAATACTTAGCAGTGTTTTCATAAATGTGAAAAATGGGAGCCTGGTCCCGACCCCTGAATTACTGTTATAATGGTGTTATTCTAGTGACTCTAGGGAATTTATTCCAAATCTGCTCTGCGTCAGTGTAGAGTATCTTCTGTGTAGTTAACTGTTCTGGAACAAGAACATCAGTGGGGTTGCCAGGGGTCTGAAATACCAAAGCTGCAAGAGCAACATAAGGTGTTTAATTAACCTTAACATGTCTACTTGCATGTAATGAACACGGTCATAGAGTACTTGGTGGTCTCTATTTTCTCCCTCATGCTTTGAAACTGCAAGAGTAAATTCAAGAAATTTAATATCCTATAGGTGGGTAAAAGAGGATGCAAGCTCTGGTAGCAATTACTTTACTACAGCATGGTGAGCAGATAGTTCTTTGTAGTAAATTCTTGCTATCACATGGTCTCACAGATAGTGTTTCAGAGCAGCAGTTATTCTGGTATCCCTGCATTTCCCACAACTATAACTCAGCAAAACTCAGGCGTGTTACTAGAGCACAGGTCCTTCCCCCCGATTGCTCTGTGATTAGATTCCACTTCCTGCTTACTTAACTCAAAAATGTGATTATCCTTCGAGATGCATGAAGGCTCAAATTTAGATACAGTTGGAAACTGCATGACTTTTTTTTCTTTTCTCCCCAGTAAAACAACAGGGACAAACTCTTTACCCAAATATTGGCACATTGTTACGGAGAGCACTACATGAAATGCAGCTGGCAGTTCTGTGCTGCTCCCACAGTCACAGCTGAAGGCTTAATAAGAACAACCTGATTTTACCAAGCACTAGAGAAAGCATGCTGCTTTAATGGCCACAGCAGCCACCTATCATGTTTTCTTTAAAGGTAGTAAGAGTAGTTCCATTTTGCGAAAATAATTTCAGTCCAGAGTTTCTTTGCAATAGTTCCTACTATATAATAAAGGCCACTTATGCAACTCATGGATTACACATTTCGAAACCTCTCACTCACAGTAAGTTCGTGTTACATTCTCCGTAGTTCCTCATGCAAATAGTTTTTAGTGGTTATGAACTACCACAGCCAATGGGCAATTCATGGGCAAATCACTGGGTCTGTGAACAGCTTTTGCCAATTGCAGAAGGCCACAGAAGAAGAGTACCATTCTTGGGGAACCAAAAAAAATTGAGTTCTTTATCCTCACTCATTGGTTATTAAATAATTCACTTAAGAAACTTTGATTTAGAATATTTCAGTCCATGTGACAGCACATAATCAACTCTTTTTCAATGCAAAAGGGTCTTTCTGGACATGTTCTGCTACCACAAATAATATCTAAATATAACTTTTGAGTAATCTATACATGTCACTTTACAAAGCAAACACTGCACTGGATTAAGAATTTAAAGGAACTGTTCATAGCAGCTGATAATTTTCTCCAGTAACAGAACGCTAGGAAAATGTTGGTGTTATAGAAGGAAATGCTTTCCAGTTACCTACCAAGTAGGTGAGCAGCTGGGATTGCCTTCAGACTGCCCAGCTTGCTGGCTGCCTTGCTCTCAGCCCAATTTTTTCTTGCAGCACAGTTTCCCCCACAGTATATTTGTCAAAAAATTACTATACATATAGTTGAATTATGCATATATTTAATCATTAACTTCAACAATGAAAAATGTCTTATAAGTTTCTACTTCTAAATATATGATTTTGCTCAAAAGTATTGCATACACACTCTTAAGAGTATCTTGTCAAACAAATCTCAGAATTCCATACCATACATGCAGTTGTTGACAAACAATAATAAACCAATTATATTTCTTTTTTATTCTTGGAGAACATAAACCATAATTCACATTCATTACATAACAGATACACACATATATATAAAAGACTCCCATAAAATAATTAATAAGAGAATGTAATACCTATTTGCCACATAAAAGGTCTCACATACCTTTTCTAATCCAAGACTGCAGTGTCATTTATATGACTAAGTAACAAAGGTCATGTAAAAATAACAAGCAATGTTCAGAGTGCACCTTATTGTTTGTCAGTTCTCCTATTCCTGATAAATTTAGTTAAATATTAAAAAAGTTTCACTTGAAACTCTCCTTGCTAGATTATTTTTTCTGATCTGAGATAAAACACAGGGACAACTATCATGTTCTCTGTGCTATTACAAAATTTAAAGCTACCTATTTTTCCTTATGTAGTAATACATTTAATCAGTCAAAAAGATAGGGATGCACTGGTGTCATGGCAAAGGGAAGGAGTTTGCAGATTTGCTTTCAGTTCTGGTAGCAGCTGTTTGGTCTCTGGACCAAGAAAGAGGTCCTGGCTGAAGCTGGTGAGCCTGAGGTATGATTAGCCAATCAACTGACCCCTCTCACATTGCAAGCTGCAGAATTTAATGTGATTACTCTTGAAGTCAGTAGAGTAATTTGGGCACTAAAACATATTTGGTTTTCACTAAGATGTATATATCTTTAAATGTGGGTTGCCAGATTAGAACAGAAGTGAAAATCCAGTGGTATGTGGAGTCGACATATTTTTGGCTAGAAGCCAACTTTGAAGCAATCCAGTGCAAGGACACCAGTGAACCAGCTTTTTAGCTGAGGGTTGGCTTTGAGACAGGGCTTGGTTTGCAGCTAAAGACTGAGGCGATACATTATATAAGGCATGCACATTAAGCAGAGAAGAATGATTGACAACGAAATTATGAAAACATATGGAGGCAAATTTAGCTAGCAACTATATGCCACTCAGATGAGCTAAATGTGTAGCTGTTCTATACTGCACTACCCACAGAGTGGAGAATATGTTGTAAAACAGTGGCACTCTTCTTGAAGCCCTAAGAAAAAAGGAAGAGCATTAGAAACAGGAAATCTGATTCTGCGAAACTCTGACTGTTTTCATGACTTTTGTCATGGGCAGTAGTGCTGACTGGGTATGCTGGGTGCTTACCATCAAGAACCTCTGTTGGGACAACATCAGGTTGCAAGTTTTTAGCCTGTCAGCATTATCCATGCCCTTCTTAACACAGTCCTGACAGAATTAGATGTACCTAAACTGAAAGTCCCCATAGGCTTCAAAGTCTGAATTGAAACATGGGTAAAATGCCATCAAAATTAGTACAGAAGTCCTCATCACAAACTCATGTCTCCATGGGAGGCTGTCTGTGGGAGAGGAAGATAGTTCTGTGCAAACAATACAAGAAATCTTTAGATCTCATTGGTGTATAAAAGTTATAGAAGCCAGACAGATCTATGTCATGAAAATCTCATCCCTAAAAATTGTACCAATTAGTCTTTCTAGTTTAAAATTGTATGAACTTTCTTAATAATATGAAATTATATTTTTTTTTTGAGAGATATATTGTTTACACTGAATACTGTGTAGTTATGATAAGTCAGCTCATTGCAAGGAGGAGGGCAGCCCTCATGCTGAAGATAAGGACCTGTATTTCCTGGAATCTTAAAACCAGTCTAAATAACACCAGCCCCTCCAATGCCTCTGTGAAATCCTCTCATTATTGGTGTCATGGTGTCAGAGTCTTCTCCAAATCTCTTGTAGCCCCTTCTTTAGGTATTGGAAGACTGTTATAAACTCTCCCTTGAGCCTTCTCCAGGCTGACCAATCCCAGCTCTCAGCCTGTTTTCATAGGAAAGGTGCTCCAGCCTTCTGCTCATCTCTGTAGCCCTTCTCTAGACGTGCTTGAGCAAACCCACATTCTTCTTGTGCTGAAGACTCCAGAACTAAATGCAGTACTACTAGTGGGGTATCATGAGAGGAGGGTAGGATAAAGGGGGAGAATTAGCTCTCTCAACCTGCTAATATACTATTCGCAACTCAATGTTATCCTCTATTTTAGTCTTTGTTATTTTGAGCATTCTTGTAAGTTGCTCTCATTTATACTTCCATTTATGTCATTTAATTTAATTTTTTATATATTTATAACTATAAATACTTTTGCTGTGCAGATAAAAGTTTTGGGGACTTTAATTTTTACTATTTGAAACAGACTCTTGCTCATGCAGCTGTATTCCAGCTGACAGCAATTATTGCTATATCAGTTCAATCCTGAATTCCAACATACTTGTGCTGAGCAATCTGAGCTGGTAGATGCACTATATCAGCATAAGCAGAAGGATGACCATGTGAAAATGATCCTTTAGGCAATCTCCTACATTTACAGGTACGGGTTTTTTCATTCCTTGGGTAGAGATAGGAAGTAGATGGTAATAGTTTGGATCCAGATCTCTTTCAAAAATGTTGCCATTTATCTGAGCTGTGACAAAACTGCAGTTTAATCAACAGTGAGTGATGAAGTCACGTTTTAAACCAGTTGTCAGAACATGAGTGTCCTTCCAGGAGATGCCTAGTAATTCCATATGGATTCTGTTTGACTCTGAAGAAGCTCTACAATTATTTACATTATGTTACACACTCAACTATGAGAATGGGGTTAACTTGCCTAACCAGCTGTTGGAGGCCATGGTTAGATATTAGGCATAAATATTAGAAATGCATTTAAACTAATTAAGCAGCTCTTACATGCTTACCATTTGATATGTTCTCTGTGTTTGCACTGCTTTGAGTTCACTGCATTAGAGAACATACCCAGCTGGAAACGAACCCAGGATAAAAGGGTTTTGGTTGTAATGACAAAGAGGAAGGGACAGATCAAGGATTGAGAGCAACTGCGTGGTGACAGATGAGGAATGCTTAAAATAACACAGCCAATGAAGAAATGAACACTCAAGTCTTTTTTCTGTTATGTATGTGCTGAACTAGTTTGCTAGGAGATCTTCTGTCACAGAACAGAAACTTCAAGATCCTTCTCCCTGTTCAGAAACCCTTTGCTGCCCAGGAGAAGCTCATTTCTCAGTTTTGAATTGCAACAGTCATTAAGCTGTCCATTGGCCAACAGGACATTTTCATCACCCAGGAATGGTGTTCAGGCTCACCATCTGCTGTAAGTTGTCTTACCATTTAATTAAGCAATGTGAAGCCATCATCATCTAAATGCTTGTAACACACAGCTACAACGCGTTTAACAGCTTGCCTCAGAGTCAAATCCTTTGTGCTGTGGGCTCTTTACATCTATGATCGTTTAGACTTTGTATTTAGAAGACAATATTCTTAATTTATTCCCTTCAAAGAAACTGTTTTTTAAAAGCACTCATAATTTCTTCACTGAGCCTTCAGATAAATATATGATGATATTAATTAATTAATTAATTAATTAAACATGCTCTTTCTAAAGATCTCACAGAGGGTTACAAAAGCTTTTATGAAATTTGTCCTTAGAACATCAGCGTGGTTTGGAGAAAGACATTACTTTTTCTTTTTTTCACTGATTATAAGTATTAAATTTGTAGACTAAATCCCTTTTCTAAGGTCCAGAAAAAAACTCTGACTGAGTACAGACTTGAAGTTCCATCAGAAGCAATGAGTTTAAACATTTGGTGTATGTATCAATAGAAAAATATTTTTCTGACTTCATAATTTGACCATAGCATTGTAGAAAACTAGAACTCTAGATAAATCCTTGGGAAATGCATTCAGGTCTTTCTCTGTTGGCTGTAGTCTTGGTACAGCTGCAGAATTGTGTAATGTGCAAAGCTGTAGGATTGTGCAAAGGTGGCAGCAGCAAAGATAATCTTATTTTGGGGTGGTTGTTCCATCAAGTTCTGAATTCAAGTGAGTTTTAAGTGAGGCTGTAACAGTAGAGGGGGAAGGAACATGCTCCTCATGAGAAGATATTGACTGCAAGGTGATCTGCACTCATGAGTTTAAAGATTTAGAAAGGTTTGACTTCTCCTGTCAGGAATGTAATGTAGAACAAGCTCTCCAGACCTGCAAACACTTAAATACTTTCTGAAGCGAGAAGACTTTTCTCTGGTTGAACAAGAACATTGAGCAGAGCATGTGTTTGGTTAAAAAACAACCCTGAGCAGTCTGAACAACTTAGGAAAGGAGGAGACATTAAGGTAAGGTGATGGGACCCTCTTGCTCTCTTCTTAACCATTATTTCACCCAGCCAAGGCTCAGATATGAAAGATCATGGTGCTAAGTTCAATATGGTAGGTGTGTTTGAAGATGGGGAAGCAGCAGTAAAGGAGAAATAAGTAGTGGAGTATGTTTGGCCAGTTCACTAGAGAAAGAAGGGTTGTAAACTAAAGACCACAGCAAACAAATAGCAAAATTTTATCTATCTGATCCAACAGAATAACTGCACTTCACCTTCTAGAGGACTGTAGAAAAGAAAATTGCAGTGCAAAATCCTACTAAACTACAGAAATTGAAATTTTAAAAAGTCAGCAAAGTGTAATATTTATGAAAAATTTAAGTACCTCAATGTCTCAATAATCTAAGACTTTTGTACAGAAGTAAAAACCTCCACAACTAAACAAACCCCAGACCACCCTTAATCTGGGATATTTTAAGAACAAGGTTGTATTACAGTGGAAGTTATATACTTTATATGTGGTATTAATGAAGCTGTTACAGGAAGCTGTTAAAGTTTTCCTTTTTACAGGAACACAGTAAACAGGATAAGAAGAATGCAGACAAACTGAAGAAAGTCCAGAGGAGAGACCAAGACAAATGCAAGAATGCATGATCACTATGGAATGGTTGAATGCACTTTATTTGGTCAAGGAAACTAAGAAAGACGTAAAAGAATGGTACTGTGTAATGTAGTAAAAGGATGATGATCAGTTTTTCTTCATGGCAACTGGAGGAGAGAAAAACAAATGAACCTAATTATTAGCAAAGGACATTCAGGGTAGATATTTGGAATAACATCTGATAATGCATTTCTGTTTAAAAAAAATGACAATTTCCAATAAAAATGTAACTGATATACAGAAAATGCATAGAAAAATGAAGATAAAAGTGGAAATAAATTACTATTCATGCTAGTTTACAAATTGCTGATTTTTAAAAAACTCTCTACTTGTAAATAACAAAAGTACATGTAAGAAAAAAGAACATGTCAGCTACAATAATTCATTGGTATTGCAAGACACTAAGGAAAAAATCTAAGACTTCCACAGAACAGGAATGATTCTTTTTTAGTCCTTGGCAAAGATAAAAACCCAGGAAGGAAGAACTGAATACATGAGGGAGTAGAAAATGGAGTAGAAAATACTGATAGGAAGAATTTGCATTCTGCAGTCATGGGCTGCTGTCCTAAGCATAATGAGGATGAACATTGAACAATAACAACTTGTCAGAAAATGAAAAGAATTTACACTGAGTTTGGACTGATCCCAAAGAATAAAATTGGCATAAAATCTGGAAGACAGAACACAGCCTTGGAAGCGGCAACAAATTAACAGAGTTGCAAAAGGTGTAGTCTAATCTCAGCTTCAGCACTTGCACTGCACCTACTTTAGGCAGATGCTGATAACAGTCCTTTACAGGTGCCCTTGAGAAGTGAAGATGACCCAAAAAAAGGCTGTGTGCCTAAGTTTACATCTATTTATTAGGCTTACTAGAGCCTACTCATGCTGAGCATCTAAGATGTCTAGTTAGTCTCACATACCAAGACCATGTAGAAAGGTGGGAAGAAATTAAAGTTTGAATGTCAAATTTATGATTTCACTGAAGCATTAAGATACTTGGTTAAAAAACCCCACAAAGCTAGAATATCTGTATAGAAAGATACATCTTTCCATACTAACACATTATTTTCTCTCTAGACTGTGTGTTTGCTGGAATGACACTATATATCCATAACTATAATGGGCTTCTCCACAGGTAGAACTGGAGGGAAACTTAAATTAGTCATAAAACTGTTTGAAAATAACAGACCATGACATAGCTCAGTAAGTTGCTAGAATGTGTTGGGAACAAGTTTTTCTTTCAAATAGATTAGCAAGTGACAATATAATTTACTTCTGTTGAAATATGTTCTCCCTCGGAACACAGAGATAAAATGTTATTACTATAGTAATTTCTTAAAACAGTTTACTGCTTACTCAGCAAGGTCGTTACTTTACTGCTATATTATTGCTTCAAGAGCTTAAAAACAATATGCAAGACAATTTAGATCCCTGACTTGTGGAAGAATTTGGAATAGCAGAATGTAAATTGAACACTGTAAAACTTTATTTTCCACCAACTCAGGAAACTACTGGATTTAATCTTACAGCATAGCATAGTAGAAGAACTATTAATTACTAAATTACAGTCTTAAAGGAATGATAACACACCACTTACAAAAAAAGATAAGAATCACAGTAAAAGAGCAGTATAACTGCATTGGGACTCTTAAAAGACGGGGCTAGAGCGAACAGTGACATAAGCATGATCATGCTTGAGACTTTGGTTTCAAACCAACAGTTAAGACTTTCTTGGTGAGAGGAATTTATACTTGTCTTGAAGAGATAATTAAATCTACAATCACCACATCCTGCCTGCATACTCAGCTTGCTTATATAGACAAACAAACACACATATCTATGAGGAAAAGTACTTATGACAGATTAGTGATGTATTAACTTTGGATGGTCTATAGAGGTTCACACAAATCCAAGACTTTTCAGGATCTCAGTGTACAACAAATAAGCACATATTCATCATGGGCTAGGCAGCTGTGCTTCTAAGCAAGTAAGGAAATTTAGATTCTGGAATTCCAATGTATTTCAGCAGTGCAGTAGGTTGCTAAATTTCCTCTTATATGTGATTGTATAAGTAGTTTTGTTCCTCCCTCTCTTTGTAGTGATTCAGACCATGTGAAGAGTCTCTCTGGATGATACTGGTGTAAAAAAGTCTGAATTGAAATATTAGCAGATGTCATCAAAATTAGTACAGAAGTCCTGATTACAAATTCATGTCCCTGTGTGTCTCTGTGTAAGGTTGCTGGTGGGAGGGTAAGATAGTTCTGTGCAAACAGTCCAAGAAATCTTTAGATGCCGTTGGTGAAAATTTTCTAGTATAAAAGCTATAGAAGCCAGACAGGTCTATGCCAGGAAAATCTCATTCGCTAACAATTGTACCAATCAGTCTTTATAGTTGAAATGTTATGAACTTTCTTAATAATATGAAATTGTGTTAGCTTTCTTGAGCTTTAAAAAATAATACATATGTTTTAAGCAGTAAATGGTCAAATCATGTTGTACCTGAACCCTTGAAAGGGATGAGAACCATGTATAAAACTGGACTTGGTGTGCCTCAATTTGAATGGGACACTCATGCACAGGAATAAAGAATTACTCTTGTAATTCTGTACTTTGTGTCCTGACTCTCCTCAGTTGTCATGGGCCAGTTGTAAAATTTTTGTGATGTCTATTCAAATTTCTGCTCACAAAATCCCAGTGCTAAATGTGGTTGTAGATGACAGTTTGTATGGTAGTGACCATGAGATAGTTGAGTTCAAATTCAAGAGGAAGATGGGGAAGAGAAGCCAAATGTTACAATATTTCATCCTTAAATACATGCATAGCATAATTCTCTGCTCTAGTCTCTCACAGAATAAGGAAGCCTAATTCCCTGTTCCCTCTCCTCAAACTGAGTTTATTCTGTACTTTCTTATGTACCTCACAGTGGCACTCTTCCTTAATGGCACCCTCTGCCTTCTTTGTGCTTCTTCCAGTCTTTGACCCTTCAGATATTTCTGGGATAAGATTAAGAATCAACATATTTGTCATCAGGGTCTTCAAAGGCAAGATAATACAAACTGGGAGAAGATATTCTAGTGAGAAAGGTCCAGAGGATATTTTGTACAGCAAGGGTGTGAAAGAGCTTCTGGTGGTAGTGTCACCACATTTCATTATTAATGTCAGTGCTACATTTATGGCATCCTTCCCATCAAGGACTCATATACTAGTCAGTTATCTTGGCCAGAAATACTGAGATCCTTTTCAGGAATTAAAACTAAGGGAAGCATGACTGTGTGAACTCAGGGCGATTTGCTGAGGTCAGTGAGAATAAGTAGCAAAACATCATACCAGTAAGGAGGAAAACAGGACAAGGGCATCATTACTGCAGTGCCAAAGAGAATAAGGAAAACATTAGGAAAACATGCTGTTGTGCAGAAAAATAATAAGAATTAAGTTAGAGAAAGCCAGAATTCTTTGTAGAAAGAAACTGAGGGATTGATAGGTAAAAAAAAAATACGAATGCTAAATATAAAAACTAAAATCAGGTACAGAAAGAGAACAATTATTCATATAGCAGAAGGATCTATTTTAAATCAAATAAAAGTTCTTTTTTGATTTTTAAAGGGTTAAATAATAGTAAAAAAAAACCAAACAGCAAACTAAAAAAAAGTTGATGGGGATTAGTTGTGAATATTAATGGCTCATTTGAAGGCTACCTGAATATTTCCTGAATACTTCTTTTACTTTTGTAGGATTTTTCTCTTCAGTAAAATTTAAAATTCATCACAAAACCACACTTTTAAGGCCTTGAGACTCTTAATTGTATTTATAAGTCCATGTGAAATAAAACCCTATAACAGTAGAAGACTTCACTCTACTACTAAGCATCCAATGTGGCTCTGTTTTGTAACTCAGAATAAGATATTTGATACTCAACTTTCATTCATCTGCGTTCATTAAGAAACTTTCTGTGACTCTTTTAATTGACCGACCCAACCTGTCACAATCTCTAGGGGTAGAGATTCCTGATTCACTACATGCATGAAAAGAGGCACATCTACATAAAAAGTCAACATTGGGGTGCCAAACAGCAAGCAGCAACTGGAACATCTGCATGCAAGACATATCCTGCCAAATATTTGTATCTCATAACTTTCTTTGTCAAACTACTCTTCAGACTGCTTCAAAGTGAAATGAGTTGAAATGACAAGGAGGATACCTGCAGAAGAAGAATTTTTGTTTTGTTTTGTTTTGGTTTTTTTTTTTTTTTTCATTTCACTCTAAGGGATAATAGATTTCATTTCTCTATTGGAAGAAAGAGCAATTCACTTTTGTCTGTTGCTTACAGAACACTGTTGTATCTCACCTCAGCAGCCTCTCTGGCAGGATTAAGAATTCAGTACAGTTCCAAGCATTATGTTTTGCATTCTGACTTATTCAGAGGACATTCTCATAGAAGTGCCTGTTGTGTCTAAAATCACTTTCCAGCTTCAAAGCAACAAATTTTCTGAGTACTGAGTTTGGTATCAGACTACTAGGTTAGATACTTGCATGTGGACCTGGAAGACTGGAATTCAAAACCATGGTCAGCCTTCTAAAACAAATTCAAACAATTTAACAACTGAAATAAAGTTCCTCTCAACTTCAGCTACTTAAATTTTAGGTAAGAAGCTAAGAACAAGAAACGTAAGTAGTCCTAGAGACAGTTCTTCATATTCTGATGTACAACTGGATTATAAATTATATTTTGAGATTGCAGGCTCCAGAACAGCCTGTATAGTTGGATTCATTACACTAGCATACACGCCTTAGTGCATGGGATGAACCTAAGCTCCAGTGCCAGGTTGCTGTGCTCTTGGTAAAAATTCTTTCCTTTTGTGTAGAGACTGGTGGTTAAGGGTGTAATGTTAGAGACTGGGGATCAAAGTCCAGATTCTTTCTCAGCCTGTCCCATTTCACTGCTTTGCTGTCTAAAACACCTGGACTTAACTGTCATACCGCCAAGCAAAAATACTCTGAAGACAAGAATCCAAGACTTTAGAATAGCTGTGAAGAAGCTCACTGTGGCAGAAGAAGACATGTTTACTAACAGAAGATGACTGCCTATTTTTAGTGCCTTATCAAACCTCCTCAGTTTTGCATTGCTGTGAGTTTCCTTCCTTCTTAAGTTTTCTGTTCAGCTCTTCCCCTTCAGATCTCAGCTCAAAGCAGCTATCTTCCTTGGCTGTAAACCTACCGTGTGTACGTGCAAAGGCTGAGGATTCTTGTATTTTTTCAGTGAAAGTTTTATTAAGAACCATGATGGTGTGTCTGTGTTAGTCTAATAGTGGTAAACCACAGTTGCATTTGTTGTACCTTCCTTTGTAGCTGGGCCTCTCCTTTTCACCTTTTCCTCTTTCCTTCCTCCCTTCTACATGCCTGTCTGGACTGGTGGCAGCATCACTTACTACGACTGAAAAGTGCCATGGATTGCCAGTGGTGGTGGTACACTTCCCCAGAATATTACTCATCCTTACCAGGAAGATGTGGTGTCTGGTGGCGGACACCACAAACCAGAACAATTCTGCTTAGCGAGTCTAACTGCAGCTCTAAAGCTGTGATTTGTTTCTTCTGCATGCTTCCAGCAGTTAGTAAAATTACTATGATCATTATATCTCAATGATTTAAAATAGAGCAATATCATCTTAATACTCTACCTGTATGATTCACACTGAATTATAAACAACAGATTAATCCTCTGCAGATTCAATTTATTTCTAAGACTGGAGCTATAAAAAATGAGTGTTCCAGAGCTTTTCTGCACTGCATTTTTAACACCTTCCACTCCATGTAAAGCGGAACAAGCTAAAAGCTCTATATAATTACTTGGAAGACTGTAGGATAACACCTAAATTCAGATAGGGAATTTTTCTGTTAATCATTTGTGAACATGTTTTTCCTGACTACATTTCAATTCTAAGAGACTTTGGGACACCTTTTATTGTAACCTTTTTCAGATGAACTCCTGTTGTCAGAAAGAATTTCAGGGTTTTCATTACAATTGATCTTTCAAATAAATAAAGTGAGAATTTATTTAAGTGTACTAATTTGGTATGCTGACTGAATTGGAGAAATCCCAATCCACTACTAGCTACACTAGGTGTTGGATTTACTATTGTGGATTGAAGGTTCTGCTCTAACAAAAATAAATTATTTCCCTACAGACAAGGGGCATATTGACATATTCCTCCAAAGGTGATGGCATTTATTGCACAAATGTTGCTCTATACAAATAGGGTTTATGGGCTTACTTGGATTTTGGCTTGTATAATTTAGAATAGAAATTGCGACTTGGACACCCCAAAAGAAAGTTTTAATTTCAGCAATTGTCCCCAGCTCTCATAAAGCACCTAGCTTCTCTTTACTGATCACACCTGAATACAGAAGAAACTCTTCCACTATAGGTCATGTAACTGAGTTTTCAGCTTTCTTCAAACATTAATAAAGTACAGAGAATAGCAAAATGCCACTTTTCACCTTCATCTCCTGTCTCCCTGACTCATGTATTCAGAGGTGACCCTAGCTGCAGGCAAACAAAACACATCCGGTGCTCAGCCTATGCTGGAACTCCTGATTAGCATTAACTCTTCACACTATGAGAGAGAAAGGATCTATGAAGTCAAATTTTGTTCATATTTGCTCAGCCTCACTTATTCCAGTGGTTTCTTCATCACAGTTGGTGGGAAAACAATCATTAAAACAGGTATGTTAAAGTGGGAGAGAAGGAAGGATGGGATTTACAGTTATCTGTCAGAGCTGTCAGTTCAGCCCAACTTTTCTGTTTAGTTGAAGGATGACTTGGGATATGAAAATCTCAGAGCATAATAACATCTTTAGTGCTGTTGAGCCATTTGTATAAGGCTTATGCTAATTTAACAATCAGAATAGGATATTTCAAGAAAAGGTAGTGATGACAGTGGCATATCATGAAAAACAGATACTCCTGTAAGATCTCACGACATGACAAAATGAATTTAACTTCAAAATCCTGTTGGTTCCCTTGTCCCTTAGCAAAACATCAGGATTTACAATGAAAACATGCACATATCTAATTACCACATGTGGATGCAAACTAACTTTTCAAGACAGTTGCAAACAGTTGTGTTATTATCAAAATTAGCATGAACTGTCTTGTGATAGTACATCTATGAATACACTTGCTTAATTAAAGTATAAGTAAATAATTCTTGAAAGGATTTTTATTGCTATTAGAAGGGCTTTTTCCACATATAAGGCCAGCCTACACTGAGGATGCTGGAATTCAGCTACTGTGTTTGTAGGTTTGTTTCTCCATCAAGGTTTCACCTGTTGTTGAATTGTTCTTTTGAAACAAGACTATGTTAAATTGCTTGCTTTGAAGTAATTACTTATTTAGGCAGCAATTGTAAGTGACAGAATTTCTAATCACTAAAGGGATGACAATGCACTAGAAATAGGCAATGCACAAAAAAACAGTTGGGAAATCCTCCCTCACACTTGATCTAATCTTAACGCCTGAGACAGGGTCAGGCCTGTCTGATTCATGATTAAGGGCTCTCTTCCTCGTTTTGTTCATGTACTTCTCTGTGCAGAGAAACCATGTGACGCTGGGGAATCACAAACAGAACAATTTCCTGAGCAATGGTTTTAAATTTATTTAATTCACTTTCTTTTATTCAGAGCATTTAAAAAGAATAGCTGGCTCCTGAAATGATATTAAAAAAGCTGCAAACTCCAGAACCACTTCTTACGTTTTCAGTTAGATTATTGCCAGAAAATAGGTGCAAGATTAGAAGAATCAAAATGCTAATCCATCAAAACAAGGCTGTTTATAGAACATTAATTATAACAATTTCCTGCATTTATGTAATTAGAAATCCATAGGAAAAGGAGTTCATTATCAAGGACATTTAGAGGTGGTGTCCAAATATGTTCTGAGTAAAAAGAAAAAAAACACTTGAAACATCCCACACTGAAATGTAACAGATCTGCAGTGAAAACAAAGGAGAGAAGTTGTCTCTCCAGGCACTTTATGGTAGTCTGTAATAATGTATTTTAAGTAGCATATATGCCTTATTTAAGAACTGTTAAGACAGCATTGATTTCTTTACAGCAAATTCTTTCTAATTTCTTTACAAACGCACTATGTTGCAGCTAGAGATGCAGAAAAGAGAACATGTAGTTGAAAATTATTATTTGATCTCATGAATTACTCATTCATATTATATCCCAACATTTAAAATATAGTTATAATAAAATTTTGTGAAAGATAGATTGGAAATTTTCAACACACACGAGCCCACCACATAGGAGGAACAGTAAGAGTTAACATCTATAGAATTAGGAAACCGGTTTCACTGCAGGATTTTTTCCTCCAGTTTTTTTACTATAGCTCTAATAGCTAGAAACTTTTTTCAGATGTGAAAACCAAGATAATCATACTAACACTTGACTCTGCAACTAGGGGCCTAACGATGCCAAACATTGTAAGATCCACAGTAAAATTATGAGCTGGTTGCAATATGCTGATTTCCGCTTGTTTACAGTTTCACATGTCCACTACATCTTTTTTTTTTTTTTTTCCTTTTGTTTATGTGGCAAGGTTTTTGTAGTTGTGGAGTGGAGGCTGCAAGGGTGGTTTCCGGGAGAAGATGTACTATCACAAGGCAGTTCAAACTAATGTCCAATAGACATAGTTGCAGATGGCTCCAAGGTGGACCAGTCACTGGCCAAATCTGAGCCCATCAATGGCACTGGTAGTACATCTAGGATAACATAAGAAAAGGAAAAGGTGAAAAATAGATTGTGCAACAACTGTGAGAAAGAAAAATGAGAATATGTGAGAGAAACAGCCCTGCAGATCCCGAGCTCAGTGCAGAAGGAGGGCAGGAGATGCTCCTGGCACTGGAACAGAGGTTCCCCTGCAGCCCGTGGTGCAGCCCATGGTGAAGCAGACTGTGCTTCATAGAGGTCCATGGTGGAGCAGATTCCTCCTGCAGCCCAGGGAGGATTCCCATGCTGGAGCAGGTGGATGCACAAGCAGGCTTTGACCCTGTGGGCCACACACGCTGCTGCAGGGTCCTGTCAGGATCTGTGGCCCTGTAGTCTTAAATTATAGGTTTAAACTAACAATAATGTGTATGACTTTAACATAGTAAAGTACAGCAAGCTGTTCTAACTTGCTGGCATGTAGGAAGTCCAGCTGAGAGGGGAAGTAACATCATGAGACTGATAACCAAGGATGTTAAAGTTCAAGATAACAGAAACTGGAACAGAACAGAACAGAAGCAAGGACATACCCGTGCTAACTCAGCATTAGGACCTTGCAAGCATGCGCAAGCACTGAGGTCAGTCAGTGAACACAGTGAGGAAGACTTCTCAGCGACCACCAGAACCCCACTCAGCAAGAAAACACATGCATAATTAAAATGAAGATATTATAATCAGCTCCTGGAAATCGTATGAATATGTAAATAATTTCCTGGAAAAGCTGTAAATAGGCCTGAGTATGCTAAATATATAGCTGAAAACAGCAAGAAATGGGTTTGCTCAGCTTTGTGAAACTGAGTTTGCACCCAGTGCTGCAATAAGAAATGCCTGCTTTCTGAAACTTCAAATCAAGTCTTAGACAGTCTTCAACTGACTTTTGTGGTAACAGCTCCAGCGACAGGAGTCCACGTTGGAGCAGATTTTGTATCAGGACCTCTGGTCCTGTGGGGGACCCACGCTGGAGCAGTCCCTTCCTGAAGAACTGCACTCCGTAGAAAGGACCCACGCTCGGGCAGTTCATGAAGAGCTGAATCCCGTGGTAAGGACTCATATTGGAAAAGTTCACAAGAGACTGTGAGGAGGGACCATGCAGTGAAGCAGAGAAGAGTGTGAGAAGGAAGGAGTGGTAGAGGTGAAGTGCTATGAACACACCACCACCCCCATTTCTCATCCCCCTGCACTGCTCAGAGGGAGGATGTAGAAGATTTGGGAATGAATTTGAGCCTGGGGAGAAGAGGGGGGAGTATGTTTTAGATTTGTTCTTATTTCTTATTATTCTACTCCGCCTAATTGGCAATAAATTAAATTATTTTCCCTAAGATGAGTCTGTTTTGCCCATGACAATAAATGAAAAGTAATTGATTTCCATTTCTTATGTTAACCCATGAGCATTTAACTGTTTTTTCTTCTCCTGCCCAGTTGAGGGAAGGGAGTGATAGAGCAGCTTGGTGGGCACCTGACTGCCAGACAAGGTTAACCCACCACACTTGATTATTTTATTTTCTTTGGTTTTTTTAGTAAATCTTTTGAATCTTTACTTTTCTCCTAATTTCCTCCTACAACATCGTCATACCTGAGGACTCTTAGTCTATTCGCTGTCAAGTCCCTTGAGGCTGTTCACATAGCGCTTCTCAAGTTTGGCTCTTTGTTATTAGCATCAGTTTCCTTTACCCTTTCACATACTATTTGGAGTTTTAAACTGCCTCTCAGCTTTCCTACAATAAGATATTGTTTATACGTGTCTGGAACAAAATGATTAAAAATCAAAAGAGAAGCCAAGGATCTTTGGGCTCTGAATAGTCATTCTTGGCACTTACTTAAGTATGACTTGTGCAATGTCAAGAGCTGTCTCAATCCCAGTTATGTTTCTTACTCTTGACTTCTTACTTTCTGGCATCACTCCTATGATCACAGTTCCCACAATTCCTGTCAGAGCCATTAGAGACCCTAAGTACATGTGTGATTCCAAGTCCTCACAAAGTGCAAGAAGCATTATTGTAACATTTTGTTCAGTATCTTCCTAAATTAACAAGGATCAGCATCGGTTACAGCTGCCCAGTAGGGCAGATAGGCTTTGAGCACAAGACACAGGCATTTCCATTCTTCATATGAGATTCTGCATTCTGACCCTGATAATAATGCGAATATCACAGAGTTTTGAAAACAAGTTGTGATTTGGGCTTCTCATTAAGTAGAAAGTCTGTATATTTCATAAAGGAAAATTTCACTGAACTGTGAAAGTTTGCAAATACTGAATAAAAGAAGGGTTACTAAAGATATAAATAGATCAAATTCTTAATGCTGGTAGATTCATAGGGAAATGCTGCCTCAAGGAAGCAACAAGAGTCCAGGCATTCATGTGCCTTGTTAAAGTAGCCTTTATTTCAGAAATGTAATGACCAGATTGGTGAAGCTTACAGCTTGCATATAAAAGTTCAAAAGATAAAACTTGTAAGTAATAAATTCACATACTGAGATGTAAATGTTAATGGTATTCTCCAGTGGGCTGATTTTTAAAATAATGTATTTTGAGTGGCTTTATTTGCTTAAAGTATGTCTTTATTTGCTTAAAGTATGTCTTCTACTGAGTTTAGCTTCTGACACAAAAGCTGGGTAACTGGGCACAGGCGCTTCAATGGGATTACGATGAAAAATTTACTGTTCTTGAATTTGACAGAAAGGTAAGGTAGTATATGATTTGTGCTTGCTAAAGTAGGAAGGAACTGTTTGTCAGTTCTTTCTAAAGCCTATGTCTTTGCTTGCTGCACCTTTTTACGCCCTTGAAAATATATTATGTAAATCCAGAACTTTCAGACAAATATGTTCCAAGAAAGGATGTGTTGAAATATACAAAGGCTATATGAGAAGTCAGTGCTTGTTCAAGAGACATAAGGCAAACTCAACCTTAGATTTTTATCAGAAGGTGTTTTACAGATATGGTACTTGTATTTGGAAAAGCCAAATGAGAGGCCAAAGAAATTAAAAATAATTAGAGTCTGCTGAGACGAAAAATAAATGATAAGGATTTTTTCAGTAGGAGAGGAGCAAAGTACTCTGAGTGCCCTGCTGGGACAGCTGACTCTGGTGGGCAAAATTCTGGGTTATCGATCTGTGTAAAACACTACAGAAAGTCTTTTCACTTCTGTTTTAAGGGATAGCAGAGAACAATCCACCTGGTCAATCTGGATCTGAGATTTGTACTTTTTTGATTATTAAAAACAATTGCTATTTAGCAAGATTGAAATAATCTAATCTAAAGCAGCAGCTTTATTTTTCACTGTGGCCGCTGTGCAAACATCACTTTCATTTTTTTAAGCAAAAAGAATCTTTTTTATTTAAAAAAAGTTTGGCAATGCTAATCTCTAATGTTTTGGGAAACATTGCAATTTTAACTAAAAGAGATCTGATTTTTCAAAGAGCAAATATCAATTTTCATAAATCAGCTACATAAATTTGAATTTATATGTAGTTTCTGATTTGGGAGAATAACAATCTTAGGATTCGTGTACATTAGGATATTGCAGTGTTTGGTTTACATAAATAAAGCAGACATGTTGGTTTTGGCCAAGTGGAGACATAAAGAAAATACAGATAGATAAATAGGATTTATTTCTGAAAAACTGAATAATGCCACAGAACTTCTGATTTTCCATTGCCTTATATTTATGTAGCTTCATTACTTTGCTGATGTAAATTCCTGTGATCTGTCACTTGGTCTGGTTTCTAATTCTGGATGGCTCTGAATACACCCAGACTCGGTTGGAGAAGAGAACAATTGCTGCCACCAGGTCTTGGCATGTAGGCAGCAGGCCTAGGCAACTGGTCTAGGAAAAATTCCTACTCTAACATTTTGCTTTGAAACATGGGTTTTTCCAGTCGCACTGCCTAGACTCGTCAGCTCTTCCAGCTTCCCCTTACAGGGGAATCCCCTGAGGGGATTCTGCCATTACCTACCATTACCTGAGTAAGTCTGGCATGACAGGTTGTCATTAAAAAATGAGCTACACTGCTTTGTATTTTCTAAATTCAAACTAACTTTCAACTCTTGTGCATGCATAGAAAGTCCTAACACTGTATAAATTTCCGTCACACTTTTATTCATGACTTGAGAGGCTATTATTCTCTCTAATAGCAAAAAGCAGGTAGAACACTACTTTCAGGGGCTCTGAATCTTCACAAACTCTCTAAGTCCATTACTCATGTCAGACTGAGCCACTGAACACTTCAGAAGCTGTTTTATTTTTAATTTTTAAAATACAGTCTTGCTATCCTGCTGTTTTACTTGAAGTGCAATGTACAACAAAAACAACCTCAGTGTTGTACTTTCTGAACATA
>JBCJKH010010816.1:0-13512 GCA_039877255.1 Loriculus beryllinus | reverse complement strand
GCCAGCGCCTCAGCACCCTCACAGGGAAGAGCTTCTGCCTAAGAGCTCAGCTCAGTCTCCCCTCGGGCAGGTTAAAGACATTCCCCTTGGCCTGGCCCTACATCTTTCCCCCTGCCAGTATCTCAGAGGAGTCAGAGATGGTTTATGACCTTCCCTTGTACTTGGCAGCCCTCTGGGTGTCCATGTAAGTCCTTCTTAGCTTGTAAAAGCAGCTGCACTGCAGTGCATTGGTGAGTCCCACAGCAAGATATCGCCTTTGCATCGCTGCCACCCTAGTGTTGGATAACAGCAGATGGTGAGATGGAGCAAACCAGGTTGTGTGGGTATCCCCAGGCCAACACCTTCTCCTCACCTGTTTGCCCCATTGAACCATCCTCCCTGCTAGTCTCCCTGGTGCACTCCACTGCTGCTCCCCAAAGTCCTTCTGCCCCTCTGCTCCCCCCATATCCCATGGGACATGACATGACCGGAGGCGAGGGCTGCTCTGGAGGAGGGCACCCTGCTGGCTCATGTGATGACTTTATAATACACTCCAGATTCCCCTCCATTCCCATCCCTGCTGTGTCCAATTGTTTCCCTCATTTTTGGGTTCTTTTTGTTTTGCTTGCTGCTGAGCACAGATCTTTCTGTGCACATTTCTGTTGGTGCACACTCATTTCTTTCTTTCATTCCTACACAGCTCTTGGATGCATCATCGGGGCTCAGTGACTTACAGCTCTCCAGTGTGCCAATTTCCTCCACCACCTTCTGACACCACTGTTGCTCATTGTATAACCCGAAATGAGCAGACCCAGGGTATTCTTCTCCCCAGCATCCTCTGTGGTCCTGAATGATTTGAAGAAAACACTCAGTTTCTCACTGCTACTTTTTGCTATCACCCTCTGTTTCTCCCACAGGCTTCTGGCTACTGGCAAACATCAGATTTTACGCCTTTTCATGTCTTTTAATGTCTTTTTATTGCTTATTTTTATACCTTTTTTATTTTATAACATTGTTTGCCAGTCGCTCTGATGAAATCCCATCCTAATTCCCTTGTTAGGTAATCCCTGGCATGCTTAACGCTTGCTTCTATTGCCTGCTCTAAGGCTGGATTTCCTCTTCCTGAAGCACCCTGTTCAGCTCAAACACACGATGAAACCCTGTCATCTCAGCAAATGCTGTTGATTTTCTTTCCCACATGGGCCTTTCTGCTTTTCCTCTTAGGTTATGCAACCTTCAAAGCCTCACTGATGGGCACGTATACGGCTTCCATATCAAAGCTATGGCCTTCAATGAATTTGCCTTTAGGGCCCTTTAAATGAACTCTCCTGATTTATTTATTTTGAAGTAAGTTCCCATTTTCTAACACTGAGCAGCCTCCAGCAGCTTTGGAGACAGCACTTCCCCAAGTGACTGTGGCTCATTGCTTTGTGAGCACTGGAAGTTAAGAGCTCGCCACTGGCAGCTTCTTTAAGCAAAACCTCCACTTCAGAGTGGGGCAGAAATGGCAAGGTATCTGTTAAATCCTCCCCACATAAATAACCCAGGCAGCAGTTGTGACTGTGTGCATCACTGTCTGTCTCAGATCAGTCATCCCTGCCTGCATTGGAACCCAAGTTGTTCACACTGCAGTTGCACACTGTTGGAGAAATGTCAGTTTGATAGCAGTCATTACAATCCGATTTGAGGGACACAGGAGCTTTAATTACAATTTGAAGTTGTTTTGTCTGATGGGTTGTGGACTCCTTGACTCTAAAGCAAAGGCAAGAAAACAAGGCACGAAGCAGCAGACGTTCCCCCAGACGCTGCAGATTCCCCAACTCGTCAGACCAGAATAAACTTGCAAGTACAATTATACACATGCCTGTGTCTTAGAAGCAAAAATACCCCACGTGTCCTATGGTGAGAAACTATTCCTCCAAAGCACGCTTCCCTTGCCCGGCCCCTTGTGCTGCCCAGATGCTCCGGGGCTTGCAGTGCTGCATCCCCAGCTCCCACGATGCATCCCCAGCTCCCGCATAGCACGGGCTGTGCCTCCCAAACCAGCAAGGCAACTTCTC
The DNA here is from genome assembly GCA_039877255.1 of Loriculus beryllinus. Taxonomy (NCBI): domain Eukaryota; kingdom Metazoa; phylum Chordata; class Aves; order Psittaciformes; family Psittacidae; genus Loriculus; species Loriculus beryllinus. The sequence goes on along the minus strand of JBCJKH010010816.1, from coordinate 11,473 downwards.
CCCCTTGAGTGCTCTCTGCATTTAGAAACAGCAGCTCCATCCCCGTGTCCCCACAGAGGCAACGCGGCTCCTGCTGCCCTCAGCCCCCAAATAGCTCCTGGATGCAGCAGGCGTGCTGTATCGTGGACCGCTGAGCCCGGTGCAGGCAGCTCCCTGCCAGCTCCAGCCGGGAGCCAGCATTCCTCAACCGGCAAGCCTCTGGCCCGATGAAAAGCCCCAATTCAGCTGCCTGTGTGCCGAGTACCTGACACCTTCCCCAGCACAAAGAGGGCTTTCTGCCTCCCGCACCCGGCTGCTGTAGGAAGCGGTGGGCACAGCGAGCTGCCTCTTGTGGAGAGGGGTCACCGAGCCACATCCTGCACATATCCCGAACAAAACCTGCTTGTCTGAACGGGGGTGGCAGAGAACACAGCCCGGGGCAGGTGGCTGCCAGCCGGGCTCGTGGCTCCAGGTCTGCCAAGCTTCGGGATGGGATGGCTTGCCCAGGTCTCCAAAGCATTCCTTAGCTCAATGGGACGGCGAGGACCAGCACTGTGACTTGGCTCCTGTCTCTGAGCTGGGTGACTATGGGTGATCAGTGTCCCTGTGCTCCTGCACACGAGTCTGGAGCTGGGATGGAGTGCGTGGTCATCGATGTGCTGGATGGGGTGTGGTGATGCACAGGCTTGGCTGAGAGGTGCGGGGTAATCTCAGAACTGAAACAAGGCTTGTGATGGATGGAGGGCAACTCATTTAGGGAGGTATTCACTGGGGAAGCACTGGCGAGGCCGTCAGCCTTCATGTTATCTTCTTTGCTCTTCCTGTTTCCCCGGAGAGCCAAAGTTGGAAGTGGTCCACAAAGGCTCCCTCCCTTTCCAGTACCTAAATGTAGCTGCAGTGTGTGTGACACAGATGCTGCAGGACATAAATTACTCAGCTCAGAGACCCTAGTTTTCCTCCAGGGACTGTCAGATGTGATGTACATGAGCCATCCAGGAGGAGAGGACCAGATCTCAGGTCTCCCATCCTGCAGTGGTGAGCTAAAGCCTCCAGCCTGCATCCAGGCCCCCATCCTCAGCTTCCCTGTCCATCCCAAAGGGAACTCAGATTTGTAAATCTATCTCTTTATCCAGACACTTAGAAGTCAGGCTGTGCAGTGCAGTGCATTGCAGCAAACCCCCTTCTTGGATCTGGTTCTTTGAAACTCAGGGTGCGTGTTAACTTCAACCAGCTTTGATTCGGGCCGTGTGGTCACCCCAAGGGTAAACCATCCCAGGTCTGGTGTGCCACAAGCACCCAGGTGCTGCCCAGAGAGGCTCAGCCCATTACAGGAGACCAGGGAAGTAGTGGATGCGTTTGCATTCCTCCTGAATGCAAGTCAGATGTGAAGCGAAATGTCACAGTTCAGGCAGATTGGCCAAAAAACCAAAACCAAGATTGCACTCAGCAAGATGTGCAAACCCTTTCCTGTCTCCCCTCATCATCATTCTGCCTTTTATTGCTCCCATAAACTCTCTCGCTGAAAGCACACGCGGCTTTAAAAACCCCAGATCCAGTCTTGGTTATTGCCCATGCTTCCAAAACAACATCTGAGCACTTTGAAAGGGGAAGCAAGAAATCTCTGTGAGGGTCTAATGAAGGAATAAAAGGCTGAAGATGCTTGTGGATATCAGGGGATAGCGTGCCCAGACCTGTGCAATTCTTGCATGTTTGTCTAAGCAGGAACCCAACACAGTTCACACATCTCATGGCCACGTCTACCTCCAACAGCAGTGCTGCATGAAGCCCTTTGAGAAAGGAGTGGAAAAGCCTTGCTCCATCCGGGAAGAGCAGAATAAATCAGGCACCAAAGCCTCCTCTGCCTAATGCACTCAAGTCCCTGGGCTCCAAGCTCTCAAGCAATGGTTGCATCAGTGGCTTCGTGGAGGCTGCAGGAGAAAGCTGGTGAGTAGTGGCGTTCTATAGCTCTATGGTGGTGCAGAAATGGCCTTGTGAATAGAAAGCCCTGCAGTGGTCACAGCACAGGGCAGGTCCCTCCACTAATGCAGCCCCCAACAACAGTGCAAGTTGCTCTGGAGGTTGTTAGGCCTGATCCTGGCATTCCCATGTGATCAGCAGGCACTTCTACTGGGGAGAGGATGCTGTCAGGACCATAGGGGGAGATGCTTGGAAGCATCCCAAGCACTCAGTGGGATGCGCTTGGAGGTGGCAGCAGACATCTCTCCACCTTTCCTTTCCTTTCACATTGAAGCATCTCCCCCCTGACCCCTTTTTCCTTCTCTTTCTTCTGCTTGGAGCTCCCCTCTGCACGCCACCGGGGCAGAGATGCTATAAACAGGATATGTGCTCTCTGGAAATCTGCAAGCAGGAGTGGCTGAAGGTATTTCATAGTATCCCTGCAGTAAACAGGGATAAAGGGGGATCAGCTGTATGGAGCAGGGAGTAAGTATCAGATGGAGCTGCTCTGCCATGCCGGCTCTTCAGTGAAACAGGAAACAAATATTTTTTTTGGCTTTTGCCAAAAGAAAGATTTCTTTAAAAATGTGTTAATATTAGAAGTAAAAATGAAGCTTTTAGACATGTAAAGTGGCCACATTCACTGCAGTTTTATTTACTATATAAAGGTTAACATTGGTCTGTTTATCCTACGGACGAGATTTCCAGCAAATTACAAGAAGGGTCATGTAACAGTCAGCTCCTGCTTGCCTGAGATTATTTGCCAGAGCCAAATCCCTGAAGCCTGCGGAGCTGGAGCAGAGAGAAGGGATATTTAGAAGGACTCAGAATGGGAGAAAAGGAATAACAGAGCTTTAAGTTGCTTTGAGTTCACTCACTGGGGAGGTGGAGGCTGGGCTCATGCTGGTTGCTGGGGTGGTGAGAAGCAGAGATGCTGTGTTGGACCCCCCAGCGCGGTCAGTTGGAGGAAGGCTAAAGAAAACCCATCACCAGTGCAAGCAAGCTGCTTTCCTGCTAACCCCAAAGAGCCAGTTTAAAGCCTGGATCAGGAGATTTTATCCCTTGGCCAATGCTTCCTGCCTAGTTTTACTATGATTGCTCCGCTTGATATGGTGGTCTCCAGAGAAACATCCAGTCTGGGTCCTTCATCTGGGAAGGACATAGAATCATAGAATAGTTTGGGTTGGAAAGGACCTTAAGCTCATCCAGTTCCAACCCCCCTGCCATAAGCAGGGACACCTCACACTAAACCATGGCACCCAAGTCTTCATCCAGCCTGGCCTTGAACACTGCCAGGGATGGAACAATCACAGCTTCCTTGGGCAACCCATTCCAGTGCCTCAGCACCCTCACAGTAAAGAGCTTCCTCCTTTTATCCAAGCTAAACTTTTCCTGTTTTAACCCATTACCCCTTGTCCTGTCACTACAGTCCCTAATGAAGAGTCTCTCCCCAGCATCCCTATAGGCCCCTATAGATACTGGAAGCTCCTCTGAGGTCTCCATGCAGCCTTCTCTTCTCCAGACTAAACAGTCCCAGCTTTCTCAGCCTGAGGCTTGTGCTGAGGGAACACCATCACTGCAGTTTCTCTTCCAGATGTGCTGTCCCTTCCCTGAGGGACCAGGCTGCCTTGTACCTCACCCTATCCCCCATGATCTAGCAGTCCCCAGTCTTGAATGGGCTTCATGAGGTTGTCCCATCTCCTCCTGCCACTTCTGGGACTTGTTTCTTCCTGCAGCTTCCCACACTGCCCCGAGGGAAACCAATTCTCAAAACAGTTGTGAAAGCCCCAGAAAATTATTCCGTGTTAAAAAATACATCAGAAAACGAGTACATTATTAATGGTCCTGCTGCAAGCACCACAAAATCCTGACTGAACAGGGAGGAAAGGTTTTCTTTAATGAAGCACTGCTGGTGCAATCAAGTGACATTGCTATCTTGAAGAGATGCTTTAGCCAAATCATTAGCCCTAACACAGAAAAATCAAGGTAATGATCAAAGGCTTGAGATACCTAGGAGGTTGAATTAGGGGATTTACTACTTTTCTTGTGATCTGCATAGCCTTATTAGCAGGAATCAACATGATCTTACAACGGTCCTGGCAGAGGACAGGCAAGGGAGAGCCTGGCTGCAGTCTGGAGGTCATGGCTCTGGGATGAGAGCCCTGAGGTCAGGTCCTGGTTGTTTGACACATGGGGACACCTCGGCCACTGGTTTGTGTGGTCATTCCTCAGATGGGTTGGCATCAATGCAGTGTGACCTCCTTCACAGTGGGAAGAGGAGCACTTCCACTCCATAGGTGTCAAACCTGGCATGGCCATGGAGGGTGAAGGGAAGGACGGGTGTCTGGAGAGGAGGAACAGCCAAAGCAAGCTAACACCAACCTCTGCAAGTCTGTAAAGGACCAGGTTTTGTACCTCCCACCATGTGTGGTCTGTCTGGCTTCAGGAGCTTGGGGACCATCTTGCCTGGTCATGATGGAGGGGGGAGCAGGTGATTCCTCCCTGCCATGTTTCACTGCCTACCCACACTGGTGGGGTGCAGGAGCTGACAGAAACTAAGATATCACAAATATCCCTTCGGCTCCAAGACTGGAGGCAGCCAAGAGCCACTCCACAAGGGTGCATGACAGAAAGGTTTGGCAGTCTTACCCATAACTGCTGCTACATTGGCTATTGCAGGAGGGAAAATCTGAATCAGGAGTAATGAACCAAGTGGAGAGCCTTGCTGATGCTGGAGACAAGCGCTCCCTGAGCAATAGGAGCATCCCAGCATCACCCTGAAAGAGATTGCTCCTTTCCAAGGGAACCTTTCCACGACCAGGCCTCCTCAGGAGTCCAACTTCTTGCCTTCATTACCAGGTGAATAAGAAGAAACCTTCCCAGGCCCTCATTTTGCCAAAGAGATAGGAACAGCTTCCAAGGACCTCCATGGATCTGTGTTTCCTATGCTCAACAAGCAGGAAAACTGAGCTGTGTCCTGCCCAGGGATTCATTATAAGTGGAGGGGCCTGGAAGGAAATCTTGCCAAATTTCCTTCCCACTTTGTGATGAAGGGGGCAGCCTGCACTGTAAAGGACTGGGAGAAGAACATGTACTCAGTTACATCCCCAGCCATCAGGTTAACCAGGGTATCTAGCTTCTCTGGGGCATCAGCCCAATATGCCATGAGAAAGGATGGGTTTCTGCCCTCCTTTTGGAATCGCAGGCTGAAACTTTTCCATTACGTGCAAATGTTTCCTCAGATCTCCCCATATAATTCCCCATATCTGTGAGAGAGGGCTTAGAAGGAAAAGGTGATTTTATTCCACACAAACAAAACTGGTTTCGCTCACTCTGTCTCATACCCACAAACAACACCAGGACAAATGCCCAGTGTTCACACTCCAAGACATAGCTCTACTTGGTGAGTCCTTACCACAACACAGAGGAGAAAGGAGGCCAGCAGCAAGTCTGTCTTGAAAAGCTACTGACAGATGTGCTGTAACCTGAATGACCTTGGTGCCACAAATGCCTGATACCCTTTTACCCCTTTTTGACATCTTTTCCTGAGCTTTGACCTCTCGTTCAGGCTTTATGTGTCTACTACACATCTCCACAGGTATACACAGGTCTTCTGAAGGAAGCCCAGTCTACTCCTGTCCTCTGCTCTGATCAGGAAAGGTTGTGTCAATAAGGCATGTTTTTTGCTTTCCAGAGCTTTACACCTTTTCCTATACCCCACTGATGTCTTGTGAGGATTGTGGCTCAGCCAAGGTGGACACAAAGACTTCTGCATGCTCTTCAGTCTGATGTCTGCTGGTGGTGATTGGCAATTCTGGCATGATTTCTCTTTTCCAACCAAGCTCCTCACACTTTGAGATAGGACAAAAGCTTTGGGTACCAGAATGGTTTCAGTAGTCTTCTTCTGCATGTGTAAAGCTGGCATTGCCCTCACTAAGAGCCTTTGTGCTGGTAGGAACAGTCTTTTCTCTCTTCTCCTCCAGAGAAGGTTTGCATCCATATTTCTTTAACTGCTGGGCAAGGTAATGCAGCCATGGTGAAGAGTCATTTGGTTTCCAGCTCCTCACCATTCTCCTGGCTGGCTGGTACAACTCTAATGGCATGTCCCTTCTTGCAGGCCATTGCCATCTTCACACCATTGCTGGAAACGGAGGACTAATGAACTGCAGCTCAAAAATGCCGATGAACGTGTGGGTTGGCTGTGTTGGACAGCAGATAATTTGTGGTGAAATCCACAAAACGTCTGGGATTTGTAAATGTTTTCACGATGACCTGGCTCTCCTCCAAACACTCCCATCTACTGACAAACACGAGCCATGAATCACTGCACACAGGGAAATCTCCCAAGCCCTTGACTTCCTCCTGACCCAGCTCTGTTCTGATAGCACTCGTTGCCCCTTGGGGAATGAGGGCTTCAGGGTCAAGGTGAAGGAGATGCTTGGCAACCCCACAGATGCTCTGTATTGGTCTCTGGGTAAAGGAGGTGGGGACATGGCTTGTCTCTGTGGGTAGTTGCCTACGGGATGGAGCAGTGCTGGGACTGTCCTAGCTGATGTCAAGGCCCCTTGACATAGCCCAGGGATTACCTCCTTTCCCAGGGAGGGGATTTGCCTTCCATCACTGAAGGTGGGGCCCAGGCAGTTTTCTGCCTGCTATCATCTGGAGTCAGTGATGCCTTCCTGCAGACTGGGCTGTTTGGGACTTGCAGAGCTCCTTGCTGGCTGCCTGCAGTGTTTCCCATTAGTTCTGATTTTTGGACTCAGAAGCCAGCTGACCTAGCAAGAAAAGCCCTTTAAGAGCTGCAACCACAGAGCACCTTTGTCATCTGTCACCCTGTCCCCAACAGGACCCTAGGCTGAGTCACCGTCCTGCTCCAGGGTCCTGCCCTTCACGAAGCCTTTCAGAGAAGGAAAGCTATTGAGATGTTTTGTCCTGGAAACACCTGCAGTCCAAGCAGTTTGCTATATCTGAAACCAAACTATTCACAACTCCCTGCAAACCTGGAAGCCACTGCTTCCTGTCAGCTGCTCTGGACGTGGCTGAGGAGCACAGGGAGGTCTGGGGCTTGTGGTTGCCTCAGAGCTGGGTGAGGAGATGAGCCAGCAGGGAAGCAGGCAGAGCCCAGAGGTATCCAGTGTGCACTCACTCAAGCCCTGCACATTGCATGTTCAGTGATGCTGCATTCTCCCAAAAGCCATCCACCAGCGAGCTCCCAGCCTGTCTCAGCCCCGCTTCCCAAGAGACATAACAACAACAATGGGTAAGCAACGGGCACTTATGTGTGATGGCTCAGCATGTGGCTTCCATGCCATAGGACCAGGAATGCTCTTCATCCCATGCAAACCTTGAGTTTGTGCTGTTGGGGCAGTGCACACAGCCTGAACAGGGGTACCTTTACATGGGAACATGATGGTGTCTGTGATGGGATAGTTCTCTTCCCACAAAGATCTCTCCCACTGACTGGTAGATGTGCCCCTTTTGACTATAACTATCATAACATTTCCTCACACAGAGAAAACCTGCACAGGTTTTCCTGCAGGGTGCCAAGGGGTGTCCTTGAAGAAAGCCAAGGTAAGGACAGGGTTGGAGAACCAACAAGCTAGGCAGACTGAAATATTCCAGACTCAGGTCTCCTGGTAGTGGTTTTCTGTCAAATGCCACTTGGGTGAGTGTCATCCTTTACTGGTAGATGCTTTTCTCTATCAGCAGATTTCCTTCTTGGGACTTTTGTGTCTGGTGAATAACTCGTACCCCCAACACATGATGACTGATGTGTTGCTTCTGCCAGAACTGCAGGGACTCAAACCATGGCCTATATCTGTCTGTATGCTTATGTTACAGACAGAGTTCAGTTAAACCAGCAAGGGACAGCATAACAGTGATGTTGTTGGTCAGCAAGAGATGTGTGGTGACTTACAGAAAACATCCTTGATCACATTGCTTAGGGACACCACTGCAAGTCCTCCCAAGAGATTGGCTCTCCCCTTGTACAAGTGTAGACAGATCAGGTTCTACTGATGGCACTAGGCTTCTAAAGAGGTCATGCTGCACTACAGAGGCCAATTTGGAGAGGTTAGTATTAGAGGTCTTACAGTAACCAGGCTTACCCCCTGATGGAAAGGAAGGTGCTTGTGTGGAGTTTCCAATACAAGAAGGTAACTAGAAGAGATGGTTTGGGAAACCCAATATTACGGTGTGTGGAGAGCAAGTCTCCCTCAAACACGTTCAGTGCAGCCTGTGGGGAAGGATTCTATTTTCTGGGGATTTGCAATGAAGTTTGAATTCAGCATTGGAATTAAAATTCATTTCATTATGGGCCCTTTAAATATTTCCAGAGCCTGACCTTTCCTGGAGGCTGTTGACTAATTAATGTCTGGTCTGGTATTCTTCAAACTTTCCACATAGTTCAACTTGTTGCCAGCTGCTTTCAAACACATTTTTCAAGAAATTAGGTTGTAATTAAGCACAGTTATTAATGACTGTTTTTCCTGCCTTTCCCATTGGGTTTGCAACTTACTTTGCTCCATGTGGCAGAAAAGATGGCCAATATTTCATGGGGTGAGTGAAGGAACGTCTAAGGCAGTCTCTGACATGTCGGTTTGACTCAGCTCCAACTCTGCAGCACGTGGTGGTGACTGCCAATCCGTACAGGAGAGATCTAGGTTGAAAAGCAGAGAGTTAGGGTCAAGTCCCTGTGGACGAGCTGACAGATGGGGCAGGGACATCCTTCACCCTTGGACATGGGGTGAGCAGTGTGTGCGGATGGGACGATGCGTTGGTTGGAGGATGGAGAGGGAGAAAGGATGGAGAGGGAGAAAGGATGGAGAGGGAGAAAGGATGGAGAGGGAGAAAGGATGGAGAGGAGAAGCTGCAGACCCACCAGAGAGAGGGGAACCGCTCTTGTGCTTAAAATTCCAGGCATGCTGAGCTGGGAGCTCTGCAAGTAATGTCAAACCCGTTTGTGTGAACATTCCTTTCTTGCCTGGTCCTCTCTCCACCCAGGAGGGAGTCGCAGGGAGACCCGTGTGTGGAGAGAGCAGATGGAGCCGAAAGCAGCCAAGAAGGGAAGCAGCACTCCTACGCAGAGCCCAGGAAGGTTTTACACACTCTCCGCTCTCCGGTGTCGCTGAGGTCACTCCTCTTTGTCAGGCACATGGCAGCAAATCCTCCTCTAAGCCACGGATCTCGAAGGCATTATAATAACAAAAGCCTGGGCTGAAGCGTCTGAGCAAACACATCGCCTGAGCAAGTGTGTGGCTTCCCCCAGCCACAGAAACAGGTTATTCCGGGAACTGGCAGTGCTGAAACACCGAGGCAGGAGCATCATCCATGGAAATCTGGTGCCAGAGGGTGGGCAGGGTGCAGGGAGAGGGAGCTCACACGTGGTGGATGCACAGCACCCATTTCATTTCCTGACTGGCTTTCTATGAGTCCTGGCAGCCCCAGGCAGCTGAGGCAGCAAGGGTGGAGGCAGATTGGTGCTGACAAGTAACTCACACATGCATGGGCATGGGGGCACAGATGTGAACAGCCCCTTGCCAGAGGGATGGAAGTTCTCCAGGCATTTGTCCACGGTTCTGCCCTTTTCCTTTTGCTTTCTCCCAGTATTCCAGCATTCCCAGTTAGGCAGAGGAGCCCTGTGGACTGGCACTATCTTGGTCATAGGGATGAGCATGCAATCACGCACAAGCTCACACGCACACACGTGCACACTGCTTCTGGCACACGTGCGCACACGTTGTGCACGGCAGGGCTGGCACAGTGCCACCACACACCTCACATGTGGTGGGTGATGGACCAGCACGGACACTGGTGTATCCCAATGGTCAGAAATCCATCTGTGCTCTGCTCCCAGTCACAGAAACTGTGCTCAGGAGCAGCAGACCATGAAAACAAGCCCACAGTGACCTGCCTGGAGAGGTTCTGAAGGGAGGTCAGCCCATAGAGCATCCTTTCTCCCCATGCAGCTCCAACCACAGCAGAGACCTGTTCCACCTCATGTTTTATCAGCAGATGTCCACACATCTCATCCAGGCTGCGGTGGAGCTCATCAGCCTGCCCTTCAGCACCTGAGACCTTGATTTTGGCTGACCTTTATGGGCTCATTACTTGATGCCAGCCCTGGAAGCAGCTGGAGGAAGGAGTGAAGAGGGAGGTGGTGAGAGAAGAGATGGGGAGATGAGTCGCCAATGGAGGTGAACTGAGAAAGGTGGGACTTGATTAGGACCCAGGACAGCCCGTGGCCATTCCCAGAAGTGGAGCTTCTCCGAAGGGATGAGAAACAGGCCGGCTTCATCAGCCACGCCACTAGGAAGGACGGAGCAGAGCCAAAAATACAGGAGAAAAATGTTATGCAAAATTGTTCATCTGTTACTGATTGGGAGGCTGAGAGCTCAATTCAAACCACCCAATAAAACCGGCTTGGACGAGAATTTCCTGAATCCCAGATTAAGTGAATAAAGATGTTTCAGGAGTTCAGGGCCGCAGTTGGGTGGTTTGCACACACTTTGCTGTTGGTTTCACCCTTTGTTGCTTAATGAAGAACAGAAGGAGGATCTCCCATCTCATTCAACCAAAGGGAGAAATTATTTCTTCTGAATCTGAATTAATTTCCTGTGGCAGGCACAGCTCTGTTTATCTGACCTACGCAGGCGCTCCATCTTGGATTGCAGCTCCTTCTGCTCTGTGCAAGACACTCTTCCCTTTGGGGACTGCAGCTTCTCCAGGCCGGTGGCATCAAGTCAGCATGGCAGGGTTTCTGCAAGTAGAGCTCAGAGGCCAAAAAGCCAATGGTAAGGAGTGCTTTGAAAGCCAGGTCTCAGTTCTGAGTTAAAACCCTGCGGTTTTGGACACTGTGTGTCCCTCCCACTCATTCAAGAAGCAGGTCTGTCCTCTCCATACCCCTCAGTGCCATCAATGTGCTCCTCGGTGATGCGCTTGGAGGAAGCCCCAAGGAGAACTGGGTGCTCAGCTTGGATGTAGGTTCAGCATGGAGCACATTATGCATCCCCCAACCAAGGTGATTCCCCACCCTTGCAGCACGTGATGTTGGAGAACTGCTTGACAGGGGCTTGCACAACCCTGAAAATCACTTCATTTAATAAGTCTTTTATTAAAGAAAGGAAGAGGAACCAGCCTGTATCTACTTGAAGTCTTTAGAAAGTTTCCAGGTCATGGCTACATCTCTTGCTCCTAAAGGCTTCAATTTATACATCTACCTATTCTATCTCCTTTCCTCTCCATCATTTACCTTGCTAGTAAACGCTGGAGTCTCTACAAGCTGCAAACCTTTCAGTCACCTGGTGCCTGATTCATTTCTCTAAGTGGCGTTCATGTGTCCTGCTGGAACGTCAAGCTTTAAATAAGTGTGGAAGTTTTGCAGCCTTGGGTCCAGAGCCATTACCACCATACTGTAAAATGTAGCTTTATCTAGATGGCAACCCAGGGAAAATATGACAGTAACTGTCAGCAGGGGTGTGATGGGTATGAACACCAAGGAGACATGCTTTCAGAGCGCCCCATGGGAGGATCAGCAGGA
>JBCJKH010010815.1:2683-13849 GCA_039877255.1 Loriculus beryllinus | reverse complement strand
AGGTCTACACTCCACTCATAGGGAAGTATCAAAATTAACAACCACTACAAAAATATACTTTTGGAACAAGACATCCCTAGATATTTTTTTTATAAAGATAAATAATGAAGTAACACCATGTTAGAAAAAATATTCAGAAAATACTTTCTAATCCCCAACTTCTGTGTAAGAGGACTTGTGATAGCATGGACAAACAACTTCACTATCTGTCATAAAAATATAAAGCAAGCAAATTCTCAGGAAACTGCAAACACGAACTGCACTTTAACCTTTACTCTTCTTTACTCCATGCAGCATCTAGGTATCAGAGCAAACTTTTTACCTTACTGGAAATAAACTTATTTGAACTATTTACCGATTTAAAATATCAATATGCAAATGTTTACTAGCCAATCCACAATTGATGGGATCCAATTATAATTTACGCAGAAATTATTGAAGATAATGGAAAAAAAAGTAAAACCAGTGCAGTTACAGCATTTGTTTACTTTAATTACTGTTTAAATACATGGCTTGGTTTTAATATTACAAGTACTGTAGACACAAATTTCAGGCTCTAGAATTCTTTTTTAGCTATTACCACAGTTTTATAAGCCTCCATCTTTTTTTCTGAAACCTTGCCAGAAATAGTACTCATGGGATTTAATTCTAAGTGGTTCAACAAAAGAAAGATGATTAGGTTTACTAAGTTCTGCTCTGAGCAGCTGCCATCAAACAGTGGTGAAATCCCTCGGTTTGGCACCTTCTGCTGATGAAACATTTTGGTACTGGGGAATGTGATGAAGGAATAAACTGAACTAAGAAGTGTTGTGAATATAAGTATTCACCTGGCTTTGAGTCAAATAATTCAACAAAAATGTAACTGTACCAACAATTGCCCTCTTTTAATAATCACGTAGCAACCAACCAAATTGGTGTGATGAATCAGCACAGAACCTCACATAAAGTATTACTATCAAACAGCATACACAGAAAATAAAAATGGGAGAAATCCCACACAAAATATGTATCTCATGTTAAAATCTCATATTCTTCTTTTTCCTTTGAAATAACACCTCTAATACCAACAATCTTATCTACAGAGTAGGAAAAAAAGTTACTGAATGTCGTCGTTTAAGTTCAGCCAGCAACCCAGAACCACGCATCCGCTTCCTCGCTCCCTGTCTTCCTCCCTCCTTGCTCCCGGAGGGCTGGGGGGAAGAAATCCCTCCTTCCTGGCAGAACATGAGGCTCAGAAAGTCCCTGGTCAGAGTAAACATTACTTAGCAATAATTAAAACCATTGGTGTTATCAGCGCTGTTCCCAGGCTGAAAGTCAAAAACACAGCACTGCACCAGCTATTAAGAAGGAGAAAAATGACTGCTACTGCTGAACCCAGGACAAATATCGTATAAGAAGCCAGTAATGTTGCAGATGTTTATATGTAGCCTGATGCATCCTATTTTAGTTGTCTGGATGAGTACCAGTCAGTTAGCTGGTACTAATGGCTCTTTCCCATTTTCCTCTGATGACACAGAAGCAAACAGAAAACCAGAGGAGGGAAAAGCAATGTAAGAAGCAGCACTAAGAGAACACAATAGCTAGAATGCAAAATGCCAGTAAAGATAAAACATGGAGCAATATTTCTGCAGGTGCATCTCTGACCCATGCAGCAGCCATGGCACTTTTGTCGCAGAGGTACTTAGACGTTGTTTGCTTTTTTTAAATGTTCCAAGACAAAGAATCAAATATGCGACTATGTTTTTTCTGATCAGCTGAACCAACTGAACTACTTCTATATGTAGCTGTTAACACTGAAGTGTAAAAAACAACATATAAACACAAGAAATACTCTACCAGGTCAGACCAATGGTCCACTTAGTGCTGTATTTTGACTCTAATAAAAGATGGTAGACAAAGCTGCATAGGAGAGCATAGGAGGTGGACCATTTTGTGTAACCGTTTCTCCTCATTCCCCACAAGCATCCACTGCTGCTGTGTGGGGGATGCAAAATAAGATGGGCCTCAAAAAATATTGAGAGGATATTAGGATATTCAGATATATCTGAAATGTCACTGAAAGCTGTAGTCTGTTACATGGGGAAGTTGCCAAGGTAAAAATAGAAACTGCCATTCTGACTACAGCTGTGAGATGCATTTCATCGATGTGCTGGCTTTTATCTATTTTTTTATTTTATTTAAAAGGATGAATCCCTTAAAAAAAAAAAAAAAAAACAGAAACCTAATATCATAAAATGTTACCTATTTCAGAACACTAAGTGTGCACTGCTGACTGCAGAGCGAAGTTAAAAGTGAGCCTGTATATTGCAATATATGTTCCCATCGGCAGTAGGTCAGCAGAAAGCACTGTGATGAATCTGCTGCTGCTGCCTTTCTAGTTTCTGACTGTGATACTAAAAGAGATCATTAGAAACCTAAAAAGGTATCTTTAACGGATGCTCAGTTACTGAAGTTGAACTAGTCTGCATGTGTTTCAGTCTGGTTTCAGGGCATCATACTCCCCTACATAATGTCTAGAGCTGTATACAGAGAGTATTTAGTGTAACCAATTAAATCATACCACTCATCTCTAACATCAGCTACTCTCCAGTAATAGACAAGGACTTCAAACCAGCCTCCAAAAATCACCCAGCTGAATGGCCTTAAAAACAGACGTTACTTGGAACTTCTGAAAGATAGAATATCACTAAGGTGGAAGAAAATTCAATACATTTGATTTCTTCCTGTTGTGGAATGTGTCTTCGAAAGGAAGAGAGATGGTTTTAAAAACTGTATTTGTACAGCACTTCATTTTTCAAAATACAAGGCACCAAGTACACTCTTTCAACACCCACAGAACTTAACGGATATTTTCTAGGCACCTGTACAGATATTTTTCTAGTTTGCACACAAGCAATTAACTGCACATGCACATACGGGTAAGCGAGGCTTCAAACCCCATGCATGCTGCTGGACTTGAGCACCTGGTCACTTGTTCATCTCGAAAGAGAAGTCTATTGAAGATCCCTTCTACAAGGAGGGATATTTACTGGTACATGAGAAAAAGCAGCACACCTGGGAAAGTTGTACCTCCAGACTGATCTCACATGCACTAATCTCTCAGCAGGTCACATATAATACGCCTTTTTAAAGTGTGTGTTTTTCTTTGATGGACATATATTACACTTGTTAATACCAATGAGTGCACCAAGAAACTCTTTGAGAACAAGGGGAAACTAGGGCCCCAAGGAATATGCATTCCTTACACCCCTGGTGTAAGCAGTGACTGCCATAGTTTGAGCCGTCTGAACTACAACGCAAAACGTCCTGAAAAGGAGATAAAGCATACATGCACTTTCACTGGAACATTGCCATAGTGAAATTTACCTTATATATATATTAATCAGAGCTTCTGAAAAAGCTTCAAAGAGCCTACAGTGTACAATTTAATTAGCTATTTGTTAGAAAGAGACCAGGGTTGCTTTGAAATTCTGCAACCTGATAAGGAACAAGCACATTCAGTCTGAAGTGCTATGTAAACCCCCCCACACACAGTGCTCCACAACGTCATTTGAAATGAAACCTTCTAGTTCAGCATTAAGTTCTTCCAGGTTGTGCTCAGAGCAGAATCAGATCCAGGAGTCTGCCTGCAAACAGATCAAATGCAGGGATGTGGAGATTGATCATTCCAATTCTCAATGGACAGTTCTGGTTCTGAAAGGGGATAATGTTTTTTAATCGAACATCTAAGCTCTGACTTATCAACAAAGAGCCTGCCATTTTCAAGTGAAGTCCATCAATTTAAAAGCAATGGCAGCCTGGACATAAACCCGACCCTAAACACCATGTCCCAGTCAGTGCTAGATCAGCCTGCAGTGACAGCTCTGTATCTTCCTGGGAAGCAGTGAACTGCATAGGCCGAACCAGAAGAAATGTAACAGCTGATGTAGCAGCATTTACTCACACCTGGTTTCAAATAAATCAGGTTTATGAATTAAAAATGGAAGTCTTTCAATCTGCTGTAACTTTCTTACTTTGGATACAAAGACAAAATAATGTCTTGTCAAGACTGGCAGTCATCATTGCAACGAGGAGAAATAATACAGATGCAGCAATTTTGAGTGAGAACAAACAGGATGCATTGCTGCTTCTGATACTCGCTCTTCTTGAAATTAAACTTTTGCTGTTATTTATGCTTTACAAATATGCAGTCCAAGAATATATTCCCTACTCATCTCAAAACTTCCCTTTTATCAGTGGATAGAAACCCATTAATTTCCTAAAACTGCTTGTTTTAAAGGCAAGAGACATACTCCAGATGGTATCACAAACTAGAGGGCACTCCATGAAAGTGATTTATTGCCTTTAACTGAACACAGGAACGTTAGATCTCCACATTACACAAACTGTGGTGGGCTTGAGGAGAAAAGAATTAGAACATTTCACTTTATTCCAAGCAACTCCTTTTAATTAGATGCATTTAGCACACATCTCCTCATTACATTCATCACGCCATATTTGAGCAGCTTCTCAAATCACTTGTGATTGCACAAACGTGTCTTCTACAAGAGCCTGAAAGGCGGCTGCTGCTGCTGGCTCCACCTCTCAGCTCTGCAGATTTTATGAATGACTAGCAATCACTGACAATGAATGACTGCCAACTGCCCACTCAACCCTTTCTACTCTTCCCTGCACGTACATACTAGAGAAAGCAAACAAGCTCCGTGACTGCAAATGAGCCTTCAGTACACTTTCCAATGTACGGCATTCATCTTTCAAAACAGGAACTAAATGTTCTTCCGGAAACTTAGAGTATAGAAATTAAATATTAAAAGCTTATGCAACATCCTTTTTTTTTTTTTTTTTTCCAACCAGATAACTTTTCAGGCATTTAATCAAAGCAAAATTGTCTTTTCCTGAATGCTTCACTGCTTCAGCAACAAACAGGAAAACTGGAATTAAAGAGCCCTCACCTACTTCCAGCAAAATGAGATTTCTCTGGAGCCAAAACAAAAAATCAGACAGTTGTTTCACAATACTATATTGGTAATGTTTCAACATAAAAAATACTTCCTATCCATGAGGTATTTACTTCTATACCACTAATTTCTTAATTTAATGGATACATGGAAACAATCAGGACTATTTTGCTTGTTTATTACAATGAGAATGGCCTATAAACAATGTTAAATGTCACAGTAGTTACCATCATGGCCCAATCAATCTAAATCTGTGACTGTAGGCAGAGAGTAAAAAAACCACACAGGAGAAACATTTGTATCACAGACTAGTTAATAAAGCCAAATGTAAATCACAAAGTAGCTCACTGTCTGCTCTGACATTACTCTTGCATTAGAAAATAAAATAAAAAGCAAAGTGTGCTCTGTTGCATGTGCTCATATGTAAGATGTCCTTTCAGTTCCAGCAGCCCGGCATGCCAGCATTACCACTGCTAAGAACAAGCCACAGGCTTTGCACTGATTTTACAAGGCCTTGGGACCAAGGCTTGTCCACCCTCCTTTGTCTGGACTTCCTTGTCCTATCTTCAGATGTTTCACCTGGTTTAGCTGTAACAGCAAGTAACAGACCTTTGTGTCTCCTGTTGCCTAGAAGGGAAAATGGAAGGGATATGTGAAGAAGACTGAACCTGCAATTAACACATTCAGAAATACAAAAGCAGCACAACTACACGAATGACCTCACTAAAAAATATAAAGGATCTAGAACGGAAATATAAAAATCATCACAAGAGTCAGTATCCAGTGCCTTCTGAAAGTCCTACGCTTGATTCAGCTAAAACAACAAGAGATTGAAGACATCTGGGCATAATAAATAACCATCAAGGATACAACTCATTATTTTGAGCACATGTAAAAAGCGGAAAACAAGATAATTCCACGAGCAGCTGATACTGAAGCTTAATCTCACATCCTAATGCCTACAAAGTTTCAACAGACTTGAAGATATAGCACACTGGAAACTCATACACCACAGTTCAGCACAACTATTGCTACATAATGATCATGAATGACACAGGCTGGAGCGAGGGAGGGAAGGTGAGAGCATGGAACCTAAAGTTATCTTGTCAATAGCTGCAAAATATCAGCAAATTTAAGTCATTCAATGCACTAGTAAGTATTATTAATCTAAATATGTTAACAAACAGACATCAGTTCACAGCTGGCAAATCTCATTCCTCATACTCTTTTTCTAACTGAACTGGGCCAAATGAAGATCCTATTCATACTCTGCTCATCTGAGCATAAAGAAAAAGATACAAGTAGTAATGTCAAGGGCTTCACTTCAGCTGAGACACATAAAATCACCTAAATGGCCTAAAGCAAACGGTTTCCTCTTCTTCAATTCCCACCAACTATTGACAGGCAAAGGACATATGAAGTGGCGTGAAATGGATGACAGTTCCAACGTTTCCTTTGTGTATTAAAACAAACCCTTATTAGCAATTTTTTTTTTTTTTTCATGGGTTCATTTTTTGGGGAGGGTTGAGGGTTATTTAAGCCTTCTTGCAAACCAAAAATAAAGGGACAAGGAAACGGAATAATTGTCTCTCTGCTTAAAGAAGATCAAATGATTACTGAAGAATAGCAGTTAAGGAGGCCTGAAGATGAGCATATTTGTATCAAATTAATTTGTTTCCCATCTACAACAATATTAGATAGTCTTCTAAAAGGCAATCACCTCTCACTATGAATTTTGCCTTGCTTACTTAGATCTCTAGCACCATCACAAGCTACCACCAAACTACCATTAGAAAAGCAGAAGATGACAGTGGCAGACACAGGCCTTTAAGTTCTCTAACCCTGTTACAACTTGCCACCTTTCCCATCCCACCATACCGATGTCCATCTGTAAACAATGCATGCTGTCCAAATAGGTGTTTGCCAGGCACAGCACAGAGAGACGATCAGTTTTCACTGACTGGTTTCTAGGCCAAGGTACCCAGGGGAGATGATCAACCATTAGCAGCAGTCAGATTAAGATTTTTGTTACATGGTATCTGCAATCATTTTTGCTTCTAACACAATAAGAAAACATTATCAACGCTAAACAGCATTACTCCATTTTGCAGCTCTCATGGCTATCCTCCAGCTTGAGGCAAGTCTGATGATCCCCAGCTGACACAGGTTTTTCACTCATTACCCCACAAGAAAGAGCAAACAAAAGGACAGAGGATGAAACCAGCCAAAGCTGCTATCCTAAACAGCCAACATGTCCCTAAATTTGTTTACATTTGTAGTTGCTCCCCAGGATATTTTGCATTTTCAGTACAGTCAACATGATTGCTTAATAGATTCACACTAGTTCTATTCATAGCAAGAAAATCTCAGTAATTCCGCTTTTTCTTTTGATCTATTTTTGCAGGTGTTCTGATGCTGACATGATTAGGCTGAGAGCATACTTCTTTGTCTGAAAGTTATTCTGAGGCAAGACCAAAAAACCTTTATCACTGCAAGATGTGAAATATCATCAGTCTTAGGGACATAATTATAGATTTTTTCTAACCTATTTAAGACTCTTATGACAGATCATGACTAAACAGTACTAACCATTCTTTCACATCCAATTCAAACAACTTTTGTTATATGATCATAGAAAAAGCCAACACACTAGGCATCGTAACATATTCGGGAAGACAGTTATGTTCACATAGCACAAAATCAGCTCTTCAATTATTCTTGATTACATCTATGCTGCCCAGTTGGAAACAGCTGAGAGCTGCATTTAGACTTCAGTAGGGGACATTTATTGTATGAATTATTTGCAAACTGTCAAATACCAGTGCTGTGTTTACTTAGAATACATGTATCACCCTTACTGCATGTCTTCACTTTAGCAGGCATGTAATAATTCAGCTGTTTGAAGGGTTGTCTCCAAACAGAACAGCTACATTGATATTTTGAAAGCTTTTTTTCCACTTCTCATGCCTTATGTTCTACACAAATGATGTAAAAAGAAGTCACTTATTAAATCCTTCTGAGAGACGCGTTCAACACGAATCCATGCAAGCTATATGTGCATAAATATGGTGACAACATTTCAGATCTTACTTGGTTTGGAATGAAATAAGATCTCTGAAACATTGTGGAGGCAGAGAAAAGCAGACACAGTGGGTTGGGGGTTTTTTTTCTCCTTCTCCATTGAAATCCAAGTATTCCTTCTTAAAAAACCTTATATATTACTTGTCAGTAGTGAACCAGTTTTGTGGCGTCTATATCCTCTTGTGAGGACATATTCCATATATGATCTCCACAGAACTCATTCTGTACTTAACCTATACTTGCATACTCCTACACACAGGATCACAGGATATTTGAGACTGAGGGCTCTTTATAACCACTCTGAATCTCTCATTTCAGTTTATGCCCAACATCTTTCATCCTTCAACCAGTACAATGCTTGGAATAGTCTGCCTTCATCTTCAGAATGAACTCCTTGTAGGTGCTGGAAGGCCACTAAAGGCTACCCTTAAAGCCACCTCTTGTCCAGGGTGAACAAGCCCAGGCCATTTAGCCTCTCTCAGGGCAAGTTCTCCATATCTGTGACCATGTTGGTGGCCTCTGCTGAACTCACTCTGGTTCATCAATATCTTTCCTGGGCTGGGGGGATCCAAACACAGATGCAGTATTAGATGACATCCAGTGAGTGCTGAAAGGATATTCCCTCCCCTCGACCTACCAGCTGCCGGGTGCTCTTGACTTTCTACACCGCCAAGGTGTGCTGTTGACTTCCTATACTGCCATGGCATGCTGCTGGCTTATATTCAGCTTGCTGTGTACTGTGATGCCCAAGTTCTCTTCTGATGATCTGCCCCCAGTCAGTCACTTGTCAGCACACAGTGTTACATTCCTTCCCAAATGCAGGAGTCTCCACTTGCCCTACCCTTCATAGGGTTCCTTGTCAGCCCATTCCTCCAGTTTATCACGGTCACTTTGTCCTCGAGCCTGTCCCCTGCGCCCCCCACCCAGCATGGCATCATCTGCAAGCCTGACCAGAGCGCATTCTTTTCGCAAGTCATTGATAAAGACATTAAATGGTAGGGACCTCTGTGGCACTCCAGTTGCCACTGGCACGCAGGCAGAGTATGCACCATTGGCTGCTATCCTCTGAGCCAAAATATCCAACCAGGTTTTTACCCATCTTCTTGCTAATCTACCTGGGCAGTAGGTCCTAATTCAGACAAGAGAACACTGTGGGACACTGTAAGAAAGTCCTGTCAAAGCCAAGGTCAATGGCACATACAGCTTCCTCATCCACACAGCCAGCCATTTCACCATAGCAGGCACCAGGTTGGTCAGGCATGCTTTACCCTCAACCCATGCTGACCATTTCAAACACCAGTTTGCCCACAAACATATCCCAAAAGGACTCACTCCATTATTTTCTCAGGGACTGAAGTAAGGCTGACTGGCTTCTAGTTCTTCAAGTTTCAGTACTGGGCTTTTTTGAAGACAAGTACAACATTTGCTTTTCCCCAGTCAACAAAGAACTTACTTGATCTCCAGGATCTTTTGAAGATGGTGAGAGAGAAACCTTGCAAAGACATCTTGACATAAGCCGTAAGCCTCCAGCCTTCCACAGCACAGGAGTCTCCACTTACATTACAACTGCCTACAGACTCTGGCTGCCCTGTTTTGCACAATCAGGAGGTTCAGGCTTTCATCTCTGAAGGGTCTCTGTAAAGATCCCATCAACTCCTTTTCCATCTTCTCTGACATATAGTCTGTTTATCTTCTCCATAACTTGGCCACAACTCCCCATCCAGCACACATCTTTAGCAGGCATGGCTACCACCTCCAACTGGCCCAGATTCCATAAGAGGCACTGGGCACTGCTTACTGTCTGGCATTCCTTCCCTTCAGTGTTTCAACAGCACCACACAGCTTGGTGTCGTTGGCAAACTTGCTGAGGGTGCACTCAATCCCACTGTCCATGTCAGCGACAAAGGTGTTGAACAGCATCAGTCTCAATACTAACCCCTGAGGAACACCACCCATCACTGGTCTCCACTTGGACATTGAGCCACTGACTGCAGCACTTTGAGTGCAGCCATCCAGCCAATTCCTTATTGACCAAGTGGTCCATCCTTCAAATTCATGTCTCTGTAGTTTAGAGACAATGATGTCATGTGGCTTACAGACACAGTAATATCAGGGTACAAGTGCTACAAAAAGCACCGAGTAACCAAAATGCACTGAGCAACCAACTGGGTATGTCTTTTATGAGCTCCAGCAGGGCATAAAGAACATACTGCATATTGGGTGGAAGAGAAAATGATGCTTAAGGAAAGGGAAAGTGGGTCTTAAGCACTCAAGTCCTTAATCACCCAGCATGTGGAAAAAACCATCAAAACAATTCCCTATCACATTCTCATGACTGATTAACTGGAAGCCAGGGAGGGGGAAAACACTAAGTATTCCTTACACCTGGCTTTATGCAAAGTCAGCAGCAGGGGTATTTTAGATATCTAACCAAACCTAACTCTAAAAAGAAGATAATTACGCAGAAATGGAGCTTTTCCTACAGACTACTGGGTATTATTTAGTAGCTTTACAGACAATCAGATGTCCCAGACCCTTTGCCCACTGCCAACCCCAGCCTTATTCCCAGGTTAAGAGATTTCCCAAGAAATACACCCTACTCAGGCTGGCTCTTAAGGATGCTTTCATTGACGTCTGCAAGCTTCTGCAGGCAGTTGTCTAGTTCCCACAATGCCAGTTTCTCTCCTGTAGTTTATTAGCACACATTGCTTATTTCACTGAGGCCATATTTTGCCACCTGAAAATTTAATCCAAGACAGTTGGCTTCTCCTAAAATGTAATTTCTAGCGAAAGCTGCCACATAATACTAGAACATATGAGCTTCACAAAGGCAGTCTGAGAGGGAGGCACCGCCAGCAGGATCCTTCGCCTCTGCTGAGCACTGGTGAGATACACTTGGAGTGTTGCGCCCAGTTCTGGGCTTCCCAGTACAAGAGAGACATGGACCTACTAGAGCAGGTTCGCAAAGGACCACAAGATGACTGAGGGTCTGGAGGGTCTGTCATACAAGGGGAGGCTGAAAGAGCTGGGAACATTCAGCCCAGACAAAAGAAAGCTCAGGAGGGATCTCATCAATGTGTATAAATACCTGATGAGAGGGTGCAAAGAAGACAGAGCCATGCTCTTC
>JBCJKH010010813.1:467-21033 GCA_039877255.1 Loriculus beryllinus | reverse complement strand
GGTTGGACACAGGGGCTTGGAGCAAGCTGCTCCAGTGGAAGGGGTCCCTGCCTGTGGCAGGGTTGGAACTGGATGAGCTTTAAGGTCCCTTCCAACACAAACCAGGCTGGGATTCTGTGAAACGGGTCAGATCCATAGCCTCTCTCCTCAGTATTGCCTCCAGCAGTGGCAGGTACTACTCTAGGCCTCTGGTACAACCCTCTCATACTCTGCCAGCAACTGCAATGCTGGGTTTGTAGTGTTGTCACTGCTGCCACTTCTCTTCAGCATCTCTTTACGGATTCCTCAACTGTGAATTTGTCCAACCAGTTTTCTGAACCCATCTGTGAGTTCGCCACCAGTTACACAACAGATTCCCTTCTTTCTGTGCTCTAAAGGAGTCTCTCCCAGCAGCCTCACCCAGCTCCCCGGTTCCGGGTACCGCTGGGTCCCATGACAGCAGCTCCGCGCTCACCCCACGTTAATGCCTCCACAGCCCCCACTCTCGAAGCCCTGCCCGGTAACGCTCCACACTGCCGCTTCCCCCCGCCCCCGAGGGCCCTCAATGAGACTCCAAGGTCTCTCTCCCCAACCGCGCCCGGCAGCGGGGAGCACCAGAAGCGGCCGAGGGGCCGGGCGAGCGCGGCCCAGCCCGGGCAGCCCCTCAGCCAGCGGCAGCCTTCCCCTCACCATCCCCTCACACAAACCCCGGCCGCCGCGGCCACGCAAGCCCTGCGAGCCGTGAGGAAAAGGAACACGGGACAGGCTGACGGGAGCGGCAGAGCCAGCAGCGCTCAACGCGGCTCTCACTCACCCCGGCCCCGCGGACCCGGGCACGGCCGCCGGGTCCCCTTCGATATCCACCTCCAGCTCCTCAGCCGCCGCCGCCATCATCATCACCGGTCCCGGGGAGCGATCTCGCGAGATTTGGCGGGAGCACGGCGTCCGCGCGTGCGCGGGTTACCTCAGTGAAG
This sequence comes from Loriculus beryllinus, assembly GCA_039877255.1. Taxonomy (NCBI): domain Eukaryota; kingdom Metazoa; phylum Chordata; class Aves; order Psittaciformes; family Psittacidae; genus Loriculus; species Loriculus beryllinus. Next base: position 20,080 of record JBCJKH010010813.1, on the reverse strand, counting down.
CCGCGCCCCGAGGGGCCGCCGGCGCGGAGGCGGGACCATGGCGCTGCGGTAGGCGGGGCGCGCGGGGGCGGCTGAGGCGGGACCGGCCTGAGGGGCCGCGGCCGGGGGACGGGCGGAGGGAGCCGGGGTGGATGCGAGGGAGCCGGGGTGGATGCGAGGGAGCCGGGGTGGATGCGAGGGAGCCGGGGTGGGTGCGAGGGAGAAGGGGTGGATGTGAGGGATGGGGAGCGCGGAGCTGGGCTGTGCCAGCAGTGGTGTGGCAGCAGGGCTAGGGAAGTGGTTGTGCCTCTGTGCTGGGCACTGTGGTGAGACCGCGCATAGAATCCCGTGTTCAGCTCCGGGCCCCTCACTACAAGAGAGGTATTGAGGTGTTGGAGCGGGTACAGAAATGGGCAGCGGCGCTGGTGAAGGGTCTGGAGCACAAGTGTGATGGGGAACGGCTGAGGGACCTGGAAGGGGTTTAGTCTGGAGAAGAGAAGGCTCGGGGGGGCTTTATTGCTCCTTACGACTGCCTGACAGGAGGTTGTGGTGGGGTGGGGGTCGGTCTCTTCTTCCAAGGAACAAGGGATGGGACAAGAGGCGCTGACCTCAAGCTGCACCAGGGCAGGTTTAGACTGGATGTTAGGAACAATCCCTGCCCCAAAGGGTGCTCAGGCATTGGAACAGGCTGCCTAGGGCAGGGCTGCAGGCACCGTCCCTGCAAGTGTTCACACAGCGTGGAGATGAGCCCCTCAGTGCCATGGGTTAGTGGTGGCCTTGGCAGTCCCTGGTTAGCGGATGAACTTGATGATCTTAAAGGTCTTTTCCAACCCAGTTGATTCTACGATACTATGAAGCACAGAGCAGGAGGCAGCTGGAGCCTGCCCAGGCCTCATGCCTCAGTGTCCCCCACCCCGTCTGCCCCTCTCCCTGTGGGATGGGAGTGCTCTGTAAGGGCTACAAGTGGATAAAAGCCCTCTGGTGATTTGCCTTCCCTCGGCTCTAGTCCAAAGAGCCCTGGGGGAGTGGTGGTTTGTGAGTGGCCAGGGGAGAACCGGGCTGTGGAAGTGTGGAGTGATGGCTGAAGACACTGCTGACTGGTGCCGCTGGGTACCTCCTGCTGCAGATGCTGTGGTTGCTGGGCTCTGCATGTGCGCTTCCAAGCCTGTGGTGATGTCTTTTAAGCAGCAGTGTTGTGTGGGTCAAGTTAAAGTGTTGTAATATGGCTCTAAAAATTAGAGTTTTACTCTTGTACGTTCTTAAATCAGTGCTTGTGTCACAAGAAGTATTTGGCCCTTTGTGGTGATTGGGCTTCCAGTCATACACTGGTGAGAAGTGTGAAGAATCGAGAGGCTTATCATTATATAGAGAATTACCACAGAGAACCTTCTGCTGCCTGGAGAAAGTGTTTCTGGTTTAAGAGATGGCAGTACAAATGGTTTGAACCAATAAACTCTGCTGCAACCTTTTTATTCTGAATATTTCATCATTGTGCTGGAATTGATTTGAAAGTGAAGTTAATAAACAGCAAATACGATTGGTTTAATTATTTGTACATAAAAATGCAAAATCTGGATAAATGATATCATGGAAGATAGAAAGAAAAATGGTTGTTAGAGTCCCTGGAGCTGTCAGTGCCATGTTGAAGGGTATAATATGGAAGTGTCTAAAGAGGGTCCAGTGCAATACTGTATGTCAATGTATTGCATACGTGTGTCCTAAAGACAGCATCATTGTGTTAGCAAAGTTTTGGAACACACACTTCTCTGGTTGGTTTATACCAAGGCTCTTGGTAGGATTTATGGGGGCCTGCAGGAAATCTGGAGAGGGGCTTTTGACAACGGCCTGTAGTGACAGGACAAGGGGAATGGCTTTAACCTGCCAGAGGGAAGATTTAGATTAGGTATTAAGAAGAATTTTTTCCTTGTGACGGTGGTGAGGCAAAGGACCAGGCTGCCCAAGGAAGTTGTAAATGGTTCATCCCTCCATCCCTGGCAGTGTTCAAGGCCAGGTTGGACACAGGGGCTTGGAGCAAGCTGCTGTAGTGGAAGGAGTCCCTGCCCATGGCAGGGGTTGGAACTGGATGAGCTTTAAGGTCCCTTCCAACCCAAACCATTCTATGACTCTATGATATATTAGCATTGGGAATGTATCTAGTAAATCTGGATTAGAGCAACCCCACACGAGTACATTTTGCAAGAGATGCCTTCTGATCTCCAGTTAGCTCAGAGAGCAGTGCTATAATCAGCCTAGACCAAGCTCATATCACGTTACCCTCAGGAGAGCCAGTGCTGCTCTTCTGTTTGCTATCCTGCTTCTCACTGTGTTCAGGTACAGCTGTGGAGTAAGTTGGATCAGATCACACATGCAACCTAGAGCAGGGCTGGGATGAAAAGAGGGGGCAGATCAATCTCTCTTCTCTTGTCAACACTCTGCAGTTAGGACTGCCAAAGCTAAACAAAACTGGGTTCATCTACTCCAACTTCTCTATCTCAGTGTCCTTGAGGATACTGATACCACCTTATTCATAATAGACATGGCTTTTTAAAAAAGTGATTTTAGCAAACAGCACTTTACTAATGCAAACTGTTCATAACGGGTACATGAAGTTATTTTCTATCTTGGTTTTTCAAGTCTTGATTTTTACTGGAAGAGGTCATACACATCTTGTTTAAGAGTGGTGCTTTTTAAATAGATTCCAAGTAGGAGATTTGTGAGAGAAGCAAAAGGCAAAGCAATACTTTCAAGTTTAACAGTGTCTGTAAGATACCTTTTTCTCCATGGCCACCTTTGATTGCTAACTTAATTCTGCCTGCCCTAACATAGTTACAATCATACTGGGCAGCAGGACTATCTAAACTACATTACAAGAGAATTCTGCATTTAACTTTAGACATTCTAGCTTTACGTCTTCATTTTGTTATTAGCATTTTCTTCTTCAAAAGTGTTACAATTTGAGCCTGATTTTCTGTCATATTAAACTCTGCTACTTGCAGTGGGGTCTTTTGAAGACTGTTAGCAGCCAGTAAATTTGCTCTTTCTCCTTGTGACCAGTTTAGGAGGGCATTCACAGCATTCAAGTGGCCAGCCTTGCATGCGCAGTGCAGCGCCGTGTCCCGGCTGCTGTCTGAGGCGTTAATGGCTGCCCCGTGGCTCAGCAGCACATTGATCAGGCCACTGTGCCCATGCTCTGCTGCAATATGCAATGCAGTCTTTCTCCAGATGTTTCTATCATCAATATTTTTATTTTTCCCTGATGCCAGAAGACTTTTTACAATCTCTATGTTTCCCTTGATGGCTGCATAGTGCAGTGGAGTGCATCCATCCATGTCCTTAACTCCAAATCTTGCTTTTCCAGCTAACAGAACTTCCACAATGCCGAGATGTCCTCTCACAGCTGCAGTGTGCAGTGGAGTCTTCTTCTCTTTGTCTTGTGCATTAGGGTCAGCTTTAGCGTTCAGAAGCATCTCTGCCATTGTTCTGTCTCCCCTTTCAGCAGCAAAATGTAAAGGGGATTTTAACTGCTTATCCTTAACGTTAACATGGGCTTTGTGGTGCAAGAGCTGTTGGGCAGCATCAGTGCAACCTCTTTGACTTGCAATATGCAGGGGAGTAACAAGCTCTTTAGTGGCAGCATTAATTTGGGTGCCAGCATTGACTAGAAGTCCAATTAATGCTCCCTTATTATGAAGAGCAGCAACATGGAGTGGGGTTTCATGGGCTTGGTTCCTCAGATTAGTTTCCATCCCCTTGTGCAGAAGCAATTGTGCAGTGGAAGCAGCCCCGGCTTGAACTGCCAAGTGCAAAGCTGTGTCTGAAGAAGGAGTCCTTATTCCAAAGTTCGCTCCCTTTGTGATTAGAACTTCTGCAGCTTCAGCTTTGCCTGTTTCACATGCCAAGAGTAAAGGAGTGTACTTCATGTCATTGAGAGCATCTATATCTGTACCTCTGTCAATTAAAGCAGCTATAATACCAGGCAGATTTTTCTGCACAGCTCTAAAAAGAGCTGATTGCATTACTTCAGATGGAAAATCTTTGGAATATTCTAGTAGTATTTTGAAGATGGATGGGTGGTTGCTGTTGAAGGCTCTTTCAGCCATGTTGGAGTCAACACTGGCTCCGGCTTCTAGCAGTAGTTTTGCAGTGTTTTCAGACCCGTGAGACACAGCATGACTAAGAGGAGGCTGTCCCTTTTCGTCTTTTCCATCAACGGAGGCACCAGCCTTCAAAAGCATTTTTGCCAGACTGCTTTCATCTTTAAGAGCTGCCATGTGCAAAAAGTTGTGCTGGTTCCTATAGCTTCTTCCCTCTTCTTCCACTAGTATCTTCACTATGTGGCTGTGTTTATTCTGTGCAGCCAAATGAAGTGGTGTCTTGCCTTTCATATCCAAACTGTACAGATAAGCACCAGATTGGAGCAGCGCTTTCACTGCATCACCATGGCCTTTCTCAGCAGCCCTGTGCAGTGGGGTTCTTCCGTTCTTGTCCTTCACATCCACCTTTGCACCTTTGCTGATCAAATATTCCATTACGGTTGCATGTCCATTAGCAGCTGCAACATGCAGAAGTGTTTCCCTTGAGGAGTTTGGCGCATTAATCTCCTTGTCTTTCAGTGTCTTCTCTAACTCAGAAAGATTTCCCTTAGCGACTGCATCAAAGATGCCAACATCAGTGTGATCTTTTTTAGGTTTTGCCGTCTTTGACAATTGAAGTTTTTTTCCTTTCTTACTAATAGTCCATTCTTTCTTTTTTCTTCTAGGACTGTCTTTTTTTCCCTGATGCCATTCATTGCTACTTTCAAACCAAACCTTGTCTTTTTCAAGTAAATATCCTACTAATTGTCTTCTAGCATCTCCAATGCTTTCATTTACCTCACTGACGTATTTTCTTATCTTGCTGTAAAGTTTTGGCTCCACTTGCTTTAAACATGGATAAAAAAAGAGCCTACAGGCTCGTTCACCATGAGACATCAGTAGGTCTAAAACTCGAGAGTTCTTTCCTGTTCGTGTCCTGTAGAAACTCATAACCATCTTTTTCTCTGGGGTAAAAACACCATTGTCTATCAGCCAGTTCAGAAGATGGTCTGGGTGGGTTATGCCTTCTACGAGCTCTTCTTTTTTAGTCTTTAGGACTTCAATTGCATATGGATTTGTGAATAGGCTGGTTGAATGCATGATCACATTGCTAAACAAAAAGTGAATTGAGCTATTGTTTGATATTTGAAGTCAGATAGGAAATAGCAAAGCAGACTCACATCACTTCACACATTCTTTTCATACAACTATGAACCAACAACCGTTGTACTTCAGTGATAAATCTTTAAAGAATGAGAAAGAAATCAAAACTCCCTCACCTTTGCTTTGCTAGTTGTTAGAAGTCCTTTGATCTTCTCTGGTCTTCCTTAGCAACGAGTAAAGTTTAATAACAAAACCAAAATCAGTGATATGCAAAGATATTCCACGTGGAAGGTTTCTTCCAGATTTTTTAATGAAATAATTAGGGAGGAAAAAAAGATGTTTTTGTGACCCTGGTATTTGAATATCAGATCAGATATTTGTTTATCGAGTTCCCAGCTCTTCTGGCCAAGCTGTGTTTTGTAGGTGCCTAAATGACCAGTCTGTTAAACATGACAAAAGAAAATGCGCAGCATAGTTACTGTTGCCGTGATTACATACCTTGTATGATCTTCAATGAAAGAGTACACACTGCCAGCTATAATGTAATGAAATAAAAGATGAAGACCTAGATAAAAATAAACTGTACAAGCAGCCAGTTATACAAAGGGATCCAGCCTTTCTAATATGAGTTACGTCTTCAGTCTATGAGGTATATTTAACTTAAAGGCTATTTAGATTGTCATTCCTGCTGTAACCTGGAGTCTGTCTGGAACTTAATTCTTTTCCATGAGGTGGATCAAGGCATGTGATTCAGTATGCAACATTTAAAGTATAATTAAATAGAGCTTCAAATCTGTGAATGTGTATAGTCTTCAATATGGGTGTAGGGCCTTTGAATCTGGCTGTAATTAATATAACTTATTGGTGTTAAAATTCCTTATGGAGAGAAGGAAATAATAATCACCTTCACGTTTTGAAAGTAACTGAGAGAGAAATGGAGATTACAGAGTTCTGTGAGAGCTAGAAGTAAAATGAGCTGAGAAGCTGAAAGCTTGACCTTATTTAAGCAAATGGGAAATGTTGCCGTGTGTTTCTTAGCTCAGCACCTTTTCTGCTGGGTGCTGCTGCCTTTGCTGGGATTTTCTTTAATAGTATGTACAATGTGACTGATAAAAGTTTTAATTTGTTTTCTGTTGACTTTAGTTTTATAAGTAAGATCACAAAGCTTATTATATATATAAAGATTTATTGAAGAAATTGCAGTGAAAGGTGAGATTTTTAATATATATTTTGAAAGGCAGCCAGTTACCAAGTCAGCAAGTTTGACAGCCAATGTAAGAGCCCAATAATTCCTCTGAAATGCAAAGAAGGGCACTACACCAAGAATAGCAAAACCTTTGTCATTTAGGTAATAATTGGTAACGCCTAACATGGAAAACCTGGCTTTATTGTAGGGAGTCAGGAGGCCTAAATTGTGTTCCCAAATCTGTGAATGACTCAGTCTGTGATCTGCAAATTATTCAGTCTGAAGATTTGACTTAACAAAGTACTGAAGATCTGTCCATGTTTTGAATAAATTAATAGGCCTCACTTAAAGGTTGCTGAAATGGGATCTTTATGTCATTATTGTTATTGTTCCCGTGCAAAATAGGCATAGCAATACCTGATCTTCATTAGGGACTCTAGTGAAAAGGTAATGGGTTTAATCTTCAGCAGGGGAAGTTCACATTAGATTGAAGGAAGAAGTTCTTTACTGTGAGGGCGGTGAGGCACTGGAACAGGTTGCCCAAAGGAGTGGTAAATGCTCATCCCTGGCAGTGTCCAAGGCTCAGCTGGACAGAGCCTTGAACAACAAGGTCTAGTATGAGACATACCTGTCCATGGCAGGGTGTTGGAGCTGGATGACCTTAAGGTCCTTTCCAACCCAAACCACTCTATGATTCTATAATTACCTTCACAGCAAAGTTTTAAGTTCTGGCAATGGGAAATGTTACATTAGTTCTGAACTGTATCATTAATACGGACAGCACCAGGATGTATGGAACTCCTGAAAACCTCTAAACCAGAGAGTGTGATACTCTTTTTAAGTCTAACAGCATGGCCGTAGTTTTCTGGTGTTCTGGATACAGAAGTTTTACTGGCAAACAGTACAAAGAAGGATGCACTACTCCTGACTGGCCTTGAGGAGGAACGTTTGATCAATATATCCAGGCAGCATCTCTCTCAGAGTCACTAGGGGACTTCATCTGGGGAAAATAATATGCAGCACATCAGTTGTTACTAGATGCAAATCAGTGTTCAAAATAGAATAATGCATTTTTTTAAACAAGTTCTTCATGATAAACGTGTGACTAATGAGGAAAATTTGTCTTAAAACAAGAATCACATTTGACAAGGAAATTTTGGAAGCTTGTGGTATAGATTCAGTTTTAGAAGTTGTGTTTTAAAATCTCTTATTTTTTAATTAGTATTCAACTACTTTTAGAATTGAGTTTTTGTTCCAACGACTTCACAAAGAGATTGAGAATTGGCTTTTTGAAGCATGTTTTCTGTTTATATCTTTTTTTAAACATATTAACTCTATTTGTTCGACATAAATGTTTTAGAGAAGGGAGAAATATTAAGGTTCCACATCTCTTCTCCTTTAATTAAGTGCCTGAGACCACAAACTTGTGGGATTGTCAGGAAGCTCTTCAGTAAAAACAAGAGTGGTAAAATTTAATATTACCAAAGATCTAAGAAAAGAAGTAAGTTGAAGAGGGGAAAAGGCAAATCTTTTACATTTATCATTATCCTTTACATATATTTGTTGTCTGAGGGGCATAAGGTGATTTTTCTTTTCCTTGCTAAGCACTTCTATTTCTTTTGGCTGCACGTGCCCAAGGACTGTTCCCTGTTAGGTTATTTTGCAAAGAAAATGAACCTGTTTGCTTCTGTCTTCTTTGGCAGATAGTACTTAAGGATCGTTGTGCTCTGCATTAAGGGTACATATCACAGGGCTATAGATCAGATCAGGTGATGTGCATTGAAGAGACTTTATGTTTTACTTGAGAAGAATGTAGTAAAAAGTTCTAGTTGGTACTAGTGCAGCTGGAAACAACATGGTAGAGTTTAGAGCAGGACTCTGAAAGGGCAAGAGATGCTGTTGATAGGAAATATCTCTATTTTTGCCTTTGCCAAGTAAGTGCCCTTATAGGGAACTGTTTTAACGTGGCTATAGCTGGGAGGCTTGAGCCAGTTATTTCTGATACGCAATCTCAGTTGTGCTACTAACTTGTGTCCTTGGGCAAATCACTTAATCCCTGTGCCCTGTTTACACAAGCATTAAAAGAGGAAATATTTTCTACCTCACAGACATGTCGTAAGTGTTTATTAATGTTGGTGCAGTGCTTTGAAGTTACAGAGTGCTTTGAAGTTTTTGTCCTTTGAAGTACTGTTTTTCTGACTTCTCGAAGATGAACATTTATGTCTTAAATTAACACGTGCCCGTGTTTTCTAGCTTATTTTATATTGCTAGGTCATCATCGAATATACACTTCATTTTCTCTAGTTTAATTTCTCCAAGATGAAAGCAACCCAAACTACACCTTGCCCGCTGTTAGGTGGCCACGGGAGGTGGTGTGGCCGTCGGAGTGAAGAACCTGTAGAGGTCACCATTTCTCCACCGAGGCTTTCCCACTGTGCCGGTTATTACTGTCTTCTGCTTAAACGGCATGTAATGCGGCTGAACGACTTCCAGTAACTCCTTATATTCTCTAGGGCATTTTCTCGACCAAATTGATGGAAAGTCAAACATTAGTAACACAGTTTCACTCACCGTGATATTTTTATGTTTCCCAATGTGTAATTTCATTTATGACAGTTGTTTGCAGTAATGCCAACTGCTTATTGGGAACATATCTTGCTGTAGAATAACCAGTCTGTAAGAGATAATAAAGCCAGCATCATTATCTAAACATCAAGAGGGATGGAGAAATATATTTTCATTAATAAACATGGCTCCTGAATAAAGCTGTGTTTTGGATAACCAGAAATCTAAGCGTGGCCTAGCTGGCTGAGGTTGAACTATATTTAGATATAACTCGATTGAGAAATAGGAGCGCTAGAAGTGTTCACAATGATGATTAGAGTGCACTTGACTGATTATAGCACTGGGAGAGAAGCTGACGAGTCAGAATGTCTGCAAGAGAGACAAAATGTAGTGCTTAGTTTTGCTTAAAGATGAACCGCAGTAAATCAGGGAAGTCAAAGGGGAGCTTTGGCGCTGAGTGATCTTGTTTGTGTTAGTCATATTGCTGTAGAGACAGACTTGGGGCCTTCCTGGTGCTGAGGAATCTCTACCCTGGCTGGTATTTAAATGTGAGGTGTTCCCTAGAGTGGTGCTGTCCTCTGAGCAGGACTGACGCACACAGAACATGTGTATCATTATCAGGGGCTGAGCAGGGGCCTGCTGGAAGGAGGGGAAAGCTAATCTATCCAGTCTCATGTTTTGAATCTAGACTTGCACTCCAGGCTCCCATCTTATCCAGTCTGCACCTTAGGCATTGGCAGGGCACAACCACACCTGCAGAGTCCTCTGCCAGGTCCTATCCTTGACAGAGGTGCCTCACAGAAGGCACAGCTTCCCTGTTTTGTCTACTTTTCGTGGATGCCATAAGTAACAATGCAACAGCTGATATAATAATTCAGGTATTTTATTCTGTTTCCAAACAAAGTCACAATGTTATCCCCATACTGTAGTGCTGTTTCCTCAAGTATAAACAAAAATGATGACCCTGTTAAGTGCTGCACCTGTACGATGCAAAATGTTCTTCTTTCCAAAGATTAGTATGTACTTTTATGACATTCCCAACCTGAGGTAACTGTAAGTGGATGATCCACATCTGCAAAACACTTCAATGGTGTAAATGCTGATAGAGTAGAGCAAGCTGTTTGTCTGGATCCAAGTGTAGGAATGTGGCTTAACAACCATAACTTAGCCAAAAGGTAGGATGACGATTGTTTTGCAGCTTACCATACATGTATTTGTACATTTCCAAAACCACATTTTTGCCATTCAGGTTTTTTAATCATGAGACTGAAGTATCTTTCCACAGTTCTTAATGCACTTACTTGCCAGGGAGTTTTCTGGGAAGCTACATAGTAGAGATAGAAGGAAAAAAAGCTTTCTAATTTAGCTTCACAGAGCCAAAGCAAGGCAATGGTGATGATTCAGAACATAATAAAGAAAACAAAAGTTGGTTTGAAACAAACAGAACAAATGTCAATGGTGATATGATATATTTAGTTACTGCAATTTTTGTAATGCAAAGTAAGAAAAAGAGATAGTACATTTTCTTTTGTGTCTAAGTGATAAGTATTATTAGTTATTTGCTTCTACATATATTTATTCTGCTGAAGTTTTACTGTTACAAGCTTAATTTAAATTTTACAACTGATTTCCCTATTTAATCTATTGACTAAACCTGGTCACTAGTACTGATTTTATTAATGAGATACCATTTTCCAATTCATTGTCTTAAAGTTTTATTCGTATCACAATTTTTATCTTAAAATTTTATAGGTTTGAGTGTGTCCTTTCAGACCAATGCTAATAGAAAGCAGTTATGGAAAAATGCTAACCCTTATATCATTAGCACAAATGTAAGTGTTTGTAAAAGTATTAAGTTACTAAATGCTGAGGCAGCTTCAAGGAACAGCAAAACCAAATGGAGTTTTGAAGAGGGCCAAAGTTTTTCTCCAAAATGGGCAGATTTCTTTTCCAAACCAGCTCTTGTGGTTTGGAGTCAGGACCATGCACTTTGTCAGTGCATCTTACAGAAGGAAATAATCTATTGAAGTTTCTTTGACTGTTGAAGACCCAGATCCTCCTTACACCCCTTGTACTAACATTAAAGGCAGCATTGCTCCCAAAGGTGAGTATGGTGCTGCCTCTGCATGTCCCACAGAAGCCTTTTGGCCAGATTTGCCCTGTAGATGTAATTTGTGAGCAGCCATTCTGAATGCACACAGGTACATGAGCAGGATTTTGTTCTTCTTGATTGTAAAATGCTGTAGATACGACTAGAGACTAATGTGACTTTGAAAGGAAATCATGTTTTGCCACCTCATAAAGCAGTTTTAATTGCTGTTATTTATGAAGTTATTACAGTTAGATGTCAAGCATCAGACATAGTACAGACATTTGCCCAAACAATATCTTGCTAATGAAGTCTCCACACACACACTTTGAAATTTTGCCCTCTCTGAGGAATCCATTTACAGTAAAACATATATAAATTGTATTTATTATGTCAGAGTAAATCCATTTATTTAGTTCCACAGCTGTTTTTTTCCTGAACTTGAAGAAAGGTAAAACGTACTTCAGCTCAGTATGGAAAACAATCTCAATATTTCTTTATTCTGCTAAGAAAAATTGTGTTATAATTACTCTGTAAAAAATGCAACAAGAGTTCTGCCTTAGCAATAGGAAGCTTAGCTTCTAGTACCACTACCACCAGTAGCAGCAGCAGCAAAAAGACACTAGTCCTGCAAGAGGGGGAGTAGAAAGTAGTGAATAGGAGCTCAGTCAATTCCTTCTTTAAACCTATTAAAGGTCAATTGAAACAGTTGGGCCTGGCTAAGTCTTCCTGATAGACTTCATTTAATACATCAGAGAAGATTTCCTGCATCTGCTGCCTTCTCCACAGCTGTCAATTCAGGGCTCTATAAGTTCCCCCCCTTCTTAATAGCCTGGTTTTGTTTCTTGTTTCTCCATTTACCTTGAAGCTGGTTTCTGCATTTCTTTCTCTTTGAGCCTGGGGAGGTGGCTGTTGCACTGTGAGTCCTTTACGGTTTTGTTACTGCCATAATTTTACTGATAACAATTAGCAGCATTTAAATAAGATCTGTGCAAGCTTCTTTGTGCCCTCGAGTGACTGTAATTCCTATGTTAATTCTTTGCCTCTCAGGTTTTCAATAACATTGGTTTCTACAGTGTGGAAAAGCAAAGCAACTCAGGGTTAAGAAAGACTTTCTTTCAGTGCCGGTTTAGCTTAGGTTCACTACTCTTTCTTTGTCTAGAATGTTGTATTTAGAGAAGTAAGTTGATTTTGGTTATTTCACGTCAAATGGTTAAAATGTAACTTTGATTTAAATTCTACTTATCTTACTGTTCAGTTATCTATCACCAGTGCATCTTCTTTCTTTCCTGATTACCATTCTTAGCATTCAGTTTTGCTCCATCCTGATCAACTAGTTAAAGTTATCTTGGATTTTTAGTTGCATTCAGTCCATGTTTGTTGTACATCAAAGTGAAATTTAACTGTCCTGAAATAGCAATGCTAGAAAATCATTTGATGTAATTATTTCTTTCTTGTTAGTGTTCACAATGCTATCATTTGATGAGTACCTTCTGTTCAGTTTTGTAGTATTTCTCATTGCTAGTGGGGTTTCTGAGGCTTATGGACTTGATCTGTTCATGTTATCTCCTCTTTCTGATTCCAACACCTTTCCCTGTTTTCTGTTTGAATCCTCTGGCTTTGACAGACTCTTTTGGTTTTTCTGGAATGTCTTTGTCTTCTTGCATGTCAGGATCTGGATTCCTGCCCCTCATATTAGTTCTAATTCAGCAATGTATATAATTATATATCTAACTACAGAGGGGTGCCTCAGTGGAGTGTAAGTTTGACTCCCAGAAACATCAGTAGGACATTGGCACCTCCTGTCTTTGTCTGAATTCTAGTTCAACATTAAGGAACTGATGAATTGGAGCATTGACTCAGGACCTCAGCTCTACCCCTGTCTGTTTGACTCCGTGAGAAATAGCCTTGTTGATTTGGATAGCTCCCTAAATCACAAAGTCCTGACAACTCCTCCAGATTCATGGTGTTTGCTTTCCTTGGCATATCCCAAAACATCCTTCTCTGCTCAGCTGCACCTGTGATATTCCAGCAGCTCTCTTTGTTCCCAAGCCATTATGTCTTCCTACTCAAATTTCCATTCAAAGAGTGATTCATGCAGCAGGGGAAAGGCATGACCTAGCTGCCCCCTCAGTTTCCATCACTTTGCAAATCATGTGCAGTCTCATCTGAACTGGAGTTTTCATTTCAGACTTCTCTATTCCCATTCCTACAACTAATTCTTTTATTCCTTACCCCTGTATTGTACATTGTGAGCAGGCAAATGTTTGCTGCATAAAGAGGCTTTTTCAGAAACCCCAAACCTGCTTTGGTCACAGGAGCAAAGAAAACACACCAGCATGGATTTTCTTTCCTCTAGTAATGCTTTTTCTCACAGCACATGAACACATCTGGTTGGGACCTGTGCTGTAGCTATGTTGTGGACAAAGCACAAGCTTGACTCATTATACCTGCATCATAATGATAGCTTTCATACTCTGAATGTTTGTTCTGATGTCCAGCTGGAGAGAATTGCACCAACAGTCTTTGCAAAATCTCTTCAGTCACTCTAATGTTTTTGATGTCTTCCATTGTCCTCTGTACTACTTTCCTCTCTAGTCTTTGATTACTCACTTCTGCCTTTCTGAGTCTCCTCTTCCACCATTATTCCTCTATCATTGACCCACTTGTTTACAGCTTCAGTCTCCTTTACTGTGCAGTAGAAGCATTCCCTATTTGAGAAAGCTTTTAAGCTGTGTTTCGGGTTGGATTTCCCCCTCCCATTGCCTAAATAGCAGTTCTGGGTTTACAGGATGCTTGGAGTTAAACTGTGTTCTCTGATACTTGTAGGACTCTTGCCAGGTGACATGGTAGATGTTGAAGAGGCATCTAGACCTGTTGTAGTCTACCTGTAGGTAGATTTTCTGCTGTTACACTTCCCAGTGAAGCAAATTCTTTGGCTCAATATGTGTAGCACCATAGTACACAGAACAGTAAGGTGCCTGCCAAGGATTTTAGAAGACCCAGATTAAGGAAAGAATAGGGATTTTTAGCAAGTACTTGCCCCATGAATTACCTACAGTAGCTAAAGAGATGGACTCAAGAATCAACCTTATGTCTTCCTCATGTCACAAGGTATCAGGAAAGCTTAGGTTCAACTGCAGTTACAATAGCACCATGAAAATGGGATCAACCTGACATTAAGAAGTGAAAGAAGGGATGTTGTTGTGACAGCCCAAGTGTTATTAGTAACTTCATGTTTCATTCCATAAAATATCACTATTTAAAAAGTATCTGACACAGCCAGAGCTTACAGTGGAATTCAGAGCAAACCTACCAGAGAGTGTACATGGCCATGGCATCCTTGCTGGAAATACTGGCAAATTTAGCATAATCATAGAAGATTCTGTCTCAGATTTGTGCTTTCTGTATGGTTTTGGTTTGGTATCTATACTACTTTCTTTCTGAATCTTTTAAAGCTATTAAACATCATCTGTGCTCTGTAGGCCTGCTTTGTGTTAGTTTGTTTTACAACAGGTTGCATTAATGCTCTCTAGATGTGACTTTCAGTTTTGCATGGCTTGGCACCAAACCCACCAGAATGGTAGTTTGTTCCCCCTTCCCCTCTTTTACTCACTGGCATAATTTCCATGCAACAAAGCCTTTCAAAAACAAGGAAGGAAAGTGCCTTCCTGTACAAGCTTCCTGTGAATCCCATCCAGATAGAAAAGACTTGTGTAAAAGCTTGGCAGGCAATCCCAGCATATGCCACTTAGTGACTTCCTTATTTTATGCCATCATTCCACGTAGAGCAAATGAATCTGAAAATCAGAGTAATTTCCATTCATTTTCAAATAAGAAATATGAAATGGTAAATTTCCTATTTGTGTAGAACACCCACATTTTCAATTAAAAGTTTTGAATGCTGACAGCATTAGTCATAGGAAATCCTGTGTGAACATCCAGCGCTTCAGTTGGACCTTCCCCTGGATCATGCCATAGAAGGAGTTTGCAGGAAAACATTCTGCTACTCCGAAACCCTGCATAGATTTTTAACCCTTTACTTGGTATAACACTGCTTTTGTCTTTTCCAAAGCCCCTTTCTCATTGCCTTATGAACAAAATAGTATTGAAAACCTATCTGTTTCAATGCTAAAACTTTCTGTGTTTTAATGATATACCCATAGCATTCCATAGATACATATGTGTATATGTATATATATTCATTCTAAATAATCATTTTTGGTTGTATAGGCCAAAGTGATCATTTTTACTTGGCTACATAATAAATTTGTCTGTTTTCAACCTATGCCTATAAAACAGCTCTTTTTTAACTCATGGAATCACAGAGTCATTTAAATTGGAGTGTAGATGTCCATGAACACTAATATAAGCTATTCAGAAGAAAATGGATTTGAATTAAATATATTGGTTTAGATTATTGGATATAAGGGAACCAAGTGCTTCTAAGATATAGTTGCATATATATAGTTATAGTTGCATATATATAGTTATAGTTGCATATATATAGTTAATGCTCATAATATATTACATTAAATACTATATATACTATAAATATTTAAAAATATTTGGTGCTTAAATATTTTATTGAGCAATTCTATTGCTCATCCAATCCCCAGCGGACTGGGACAGGACATGGGACCTCATGGAGTGGATGTTAGAGTCCTGTCCCCCGTCCTCTCCTGCAGCTGCCACATCAAAGGTGGCCATGAAAAGTAACAAGCAGTTGGTGGAGGTCAAATTGTAAGTTAGGTGCATCAGTTTGAACTCATTTTCTGTTTCTGAGACACTGTCTTGGACAAAAGGATGCAAAACAGGAGGTTACCGCAGAGGGCAATTCATGCACACCTTAGGCACTGTGAATGGCAGTGGGGCTACTGCTGCGCTCAGAGAAGGATTAACTGGACATGAATTCAGTGTCAGCAGCACATTACTGCCTTAAAGAACAGACTCGGGCTGTGATGCTGAGAGGGCAAATCCATTAATATTCATGTTAATTGTTAGCATCAAACAAACTGCACAGCTCACTGAAAATGGAAAACTTAGAAAGCCAATACAACTTTGTAATTCAAACTGTAACATGGTCAAGGCATTGATGAACACAGCCATGTTGCACAGGAACATTTTCCTATCACATGGGTGAACCAACTTTGGCAGTTTCTTTGCCTTTATTTAAAAGGGGCCACCTCCCAACGGACATTGGATCTCTTAAGGAAAAAATAAATAAATCCTAGTTATCATTTTCATTTAGCGGGAAAATCCCACACATGTTGAGATCTTGTGGAACAGCTGGCTTAGATTAAGATCTCAGAGTTAAGGAAAGGATCTCAGAGAATCAAGTATCAAATAATAGCTAAAATCAAGGTTAGAATGAGGCTTGTGATGTTAGGCATGGCAAACATATATTGGGCAAATGAACTGAAAGAATCAGAGGGTTTTAGTGATGTGGTGAATCATAGTACTCCAGGTTTAGCTCCAGTGCTTAAATATAGTTGAAGTGAATCAAAATACATTTAAATATATCATTTTTCGTAGGTGAGAGGCTTTAGACTATGCAAATACTGATGGATGACAACAAAAGAAATAGAAGCCATTAAAAAGTCTCAGTTTTTGAGAGCTCTGTTCTTATTCTGGCTCTTCTCCTGAATTTCAAGAGCCTGTCATATATTTTTTGGAGCTACATCATTCTAAATAATCATTTTTGGTTGTATAGACCAAAGCTATCATTTTTACTTGGCTACATGTTGAGTTTCTGTTTGTTTTCAGCCTGTACTTATAAAACAACTCTTTTTTAACTCATGGAATCACCAGGTCATTTAAATTGGTGTGTAGATATCTATGAAGTCAGTATTATTCTGAAGATGCAAACCAGAGGGAGGATTTAGGCCAAGACATAGGGTTTGGGTTTGGATTTGGGGCGTTTGGTTTTGTTATTTTAAGCCAAGACCTGAAAAAGGAGTTCAGTATTTCTGTGCTGTAAATTTCACCTGTGCTTCACACAATCACCAGTGATGGAAAATCATGTGCGAGACTATGGGTACCTCCTCATGTGGAATTGGAACTCATATTCATTGCTTATTGTGACATTGTCTGATGTGGTATCAGCTGAGCCCCAGAAACACCAAGGAACCTGGTTTGATTTTTGTGTGCTAAGTGCTAGGTCTTGCTTGTTCCCACTTCTATACAGTTGGTACAAGACAAGGAGTTTTATTTCTTCTTAATACCCTTAAATCTCCATAGAGGTTAGACCCTCCTCAAGAGGCGGGGAAAAGGCTGAGGTTAGGAGTGTGCTTCATAGAGCGATGGGCCTGGCTTCTGTGCTGTGGTGCGCGGTGTGTTCCCAAACGGATCACATCAGCTTTCCCTTATTAGATGGGGTAGTGGATATGTCAAAACACTCATAACTAAATACCACTAGAAAGGCTACAGAATATCAGTGGCACTAGTCTTCAACTGAGTTGCTGGTGTTCCTAATTTGCAACAGATTTGGGAATTGAGCTGTTTCTAACAGGAAAAGAATAACTTTGTTAGATCTTCTCTACCCTAACCTCAAGACTTTGTTGCCTTTGTTACTATATTTTGTCATTGTTACCTTTGGAATGTATAACTGTCTTTGCTAGCAGTAAATAGATATCATGGATACTAAGTGTGAGAGCATTTTGGTAACTGAGTTGCCACATTCAACCCATTGACACATGGAAGCAGTAGCAATTAACATTAAGTTAAACCCAAGCCTCTCTCTTGTTGCCAGTCTGGCATTTCCTGTCCAGTGGAAAACACAGAAGTGATTTCTGCACATAAGAATGATAACACAGTGAGCAGAGGGGGGCAAGGAAATAGCTTGAAACTAATTTTTGGGTGTGGTAGTGTGTTTATAAAGTAAATTCAAAACAGAACATGGAAGCCAGTATCAGGAACATGTGCAAGAAATTCCATTTTGAAGGCTTTGAATAATAACCTCGCTGCCCTCTTAAATAATTTCAAATATATATGCATATAGTTAGTCATCTAACAAAAACAGTTTCATAATAAGGTATATAAGGACTCGCAGTTCTCCTTCAAATTAATGGGGGCATGAAAAATGTTCCTTGTGAAAGTCAAACCACGGTTTATAGTTTTCTCCATATGGGAAGTTGAGCTTGTTTAACCCAAAGTGTGAATTCAAATGAAGTTGGTAAAACTGGTGCAAAATCTGCCTGGGCATTTTTGTACTGTAATTTAAAGTGAGAAGAATGAATTTAAGACTTCTGACTCAATCTGTGGTAACTTGAAGATTGCTGGTGAGCATTTCTTTCAGAAGATGCCACATCCCTACTGCTTGTACCTGCATTTATGTTCCAGCTCTCCTATTGCCCCCTGTCATTTCAGGTGTTTGTAGAGCTGCGTGGTTACAGAATAAGGGAAGTAATGCACATCAAAATAAATATCCTGCAATATTCCAAACAGCACTACCAGCACAAATTGAGGGAGTGGAAAAGAAGAGGCAGAGGAGGAAGGGAAAAGGTGGCCGCTCAGCCTGGCACCCGTGTACAAACTCTGCTTACACACATCAAAGCTGAGCTCCCTCAGGCCAGGAGGTGGATCTGTCAGTGCTCGCCTGGCAGCACCGGCCCTTGATGCGGTACTGGCCAACTGTTTAGCTACTTCAGCTCCCAAACTGGCATTTAAACCTGAACTGCTTTACTGGCAGCTTCTTAAACCACCACAGCTGAAGCTTTCCGAGGTTGTACAGCAAGGCCCCAAGTTGTATTGAAGAAGTAAGGCTGTGCACACTTGTGTACCGGTTTGAAACAATTGCTTTTAAAGAGCTGGAGCTGTAGCTTTCTTATAAACACAAAAGTTCAGTCTGAGACTAAGCAAATTCCTGGTAAGGAACAAAGTCTCTGGGACAAAATGCTTTGTTCTTGCTAATTTTCTTTCTTTCTACTCTGGGAATTCTGACATCCTTCTTTCCCAACATACTAGGTACAATGATTTTTAACCATGTTTTCTTTCCAATACTTACCAGTGGCCTGATTTCCAAACCTGGCATATCCAGCATCTGCAGAAGTTTTCCTACTTTTGGTAACTGTCAATCAGTATTTTGAGAAAGACTCAAATTGATCAACTTTATTGTTACTTTCACAAAATTATACAGAAGCAGAAGCTGTCAATAGTTGTGGAGCTTTGTTAGGGACTCTTCCCTAAATATAACTAAGCTGAGGTGGGTTGGGAAGTGCAGAAGTGGGGAATAAACTTTGCTGTTAACTTGACAAGGGCTAGCTTTGGTCAGTAACCAAACTGTCAACTCTTGTAATGTCAGTGCTGAAGTCAGCTACACTTATTGTATAGTTTTACGCAGTTTTAATGTCATTTTGTGTATAAAAGCACTTTGTTAACTAGTTAGACTATATATTAGAAAGACTTTACCTGGCTCAGTCAGGAAGCAGGAGAATGGACAAACTGTATGATAGCAAAGCCAAACAAGAAAACTAGAGAATTTTGCCTTGAGGAAATTGGGTTCCTTTTCCCTCCTTTACGTATTTTGGGTCAGACACTTTGTAATTATTTAGCACAATAAGGACCAAATCTTGATTTGGTCCCTGAGATACCACTGCAGGGTTCATAATAAGTCTGT
>JBCJKH010010812.1:0-15105 GCA_039877255.1 Loriculus beryllinus | reverse complement strand
CCCAACACCGATCCCTGAGGGACACCACTCGTCACTGGCCTCCAGCCGGACATTGAGCCATTGACCACAACTCTTTGCGTTCGGCCATCCAGCCAGTTCTGTATCCACCATAATAAGAGAGTTCTTGTATTTTCCCAGCATACAAAGGCTTCACCTCTGTCAATGCTACACCAGCACCTCCATTTCAAGTCATGATAGGAATCAGAGATAGTTGTGGTCCTCAGCTAGCTGGCTCTACATTCAGATTAGAGCTAGTTGGCATACATTAGAACAGCTCCATCTGTATGCTAAACTGCTCCAACCCAATCTGCTGAGATGGATTGATCCAAACCTTCAAGGGCTGAGAGCAAACTCATCTGCCTGGTCAGTGAGAATGAGAGTGTGAAGGATACTTTGTTGTACTTCAGTGATTCATGGACAACGCTCCTGATAGTTTGCGGTCATGTATGTGTCACCATTTATATGTACGTTTACATTTTGTGTATATAACCTTTAGACTTCTTTCAAATATTGCAGTGATATTTGGATCACTTTTAGACTGACACAGACAAGCCTGTTATTGTTCTGTACCAAATAACAGCCCATTTTGACCAAATTTAATCAAATGATGGAAATCGGAGATCATTAATCTTTTATATGTTTTACCAACCAGGAGAAATTCATTTGTTAAATACCAGGAAAAATCACAGAAAAGTAGGAACAGCTACCACCACAGTTTGAATGTACCTTCCCAGGTACTGAAGTCAATCAATTGCAACACATCAGTTTTAAAGAAATAAGTTTGTTACCCTGCTGGTGTTCCTTGGGGCTGAATAAATTGGTTTTGCAATATGACCCTTTCTGATCTTTTCCTGTGATAACTTAGTTGTTGAAAAGTTGCTTTTTACGGGATGTCTCTTGGAGATTGTCAATTGCTTGATATTACTGAGTCTAAATTTGTGGGACGTTGAGAGGATCTTTGAAACACTGTTGTAGTCAATTAGGACATGTTTCAAAGACTTCAGTGGCACTGCAGAGTGAAGTATCTTACCTACTGGGTAAATGTAGCTCATGCTAATTGTCTGTGGACCTTAGTTTTAGCAATATATTGCATTTCCTGTTCTGAGATTGGTGTAGTAAATAAAAGGCTGGTTTCTTTGAATGCAGGAAATAACTAAAATACAAAATTGGATATCATTATAATAGATATCTTAGGAACCCCACAGAACAAACCAGATAAGGTTATGTGCACAGGCCTTGTTAGAGGTGACTGACTCTGTTCCTTTCCTGAAAAAGTTTTTACTTGCACACATGCAATGCTAAGTGATTGCCTTACATCATTAATCCATTTTTTAGTACAAATTGGTCTCATTAAAATTGTCTAGTGAGAGTTAACGTGGCAAACTCTTCTAGAGAAATATGTTGCTGAGTGTAAACAGGCAGTCTTAGGTGCTCCTTTGCTAGCTGGCAATGCAAAATTTGCAAGTACTCAGTTCCAGCAATAGCAATTACACTGACTAGCATGCCACAATGTGTTATTACTCCTTACTTACAGCAACATGGTAAGACTCGCTGATATTACCAGACCTCTGAAAATACCCTGGAAATGGTTAAGTTTCGCAAGGACAAACTATCCCACTGTACCCTTGCAAGTCATAAAGTAGAATGCTGTAATTTCTCAGGTGAGAGAGTTAAACTGTGGTGAATGTCAGCATGATGTATAGATCTTGATTTGTTTAGGCAAAGGGCAGTGTGTCTTTGTCATGTATAGGTTGTGCATATCTGCAGAGATATTCAGTATTTGCCTTTACCCTATATTCCTGAGTAACTGCAATGCTCAGTACTGTTTGCCTTTAGCGAGCATTCTTTGCTGTTTTGCATTAAGTGTTTTCAGTGATTGATAGTTTTCTTGTTCAAGGATTGATAAATGTGAATCTGCTTTTCATCTTGGCCTAAAGGATGGAGTGGAGCTTTTAGGGTTGTTTTTTTCTATAAGCTTTGAAGATGCTGGAAGACTTCATGTTGGTCACAGGGGAATGCAAGTTATAATGTGTGGCTTGGTCTATCACTCATTATGTAGCATAATCAACTAAGTGACCAATTCTGTTGGGAATAAAAGTGTTGTCAGTTCGCTCAGAGAACATCAGTGGATGAATATCCTTTGGTAGACTTCTAGCCAAACTCTAATCTGAGAAACAAACTATACTGTCTTTGTGAGTGAAGAGAAGAATCATGGGGGGCTTGTAGAAAAGTAATGGAAAAGAGAGCAGTGCAGAGGGGCATCTGTGTGCAAATACAGCTATTCTGCCAGGTCTGCAGTGCTGGCGGTTTTTGAGGTCTTATCTAGGAATAGGAATTTGAACTGTAGAAAAGCATATCTGCAGGGTTAGGTATGTATGAGATCTACAAGCCAAGGCAATGGGATCTGTCCCAACTGTGTGTTACTGAGAAGGGAGCAGTGATGGAGAGCATACTTCTACACAGCAATTCCAGCACCAGCCTACAGTGCACCTGGGCAGTAATTCTAGTAGTTGTCTCCTTAGCAAAAGGTGACTCCGAGCCTGACGGCTGCTTTCATTCTCTAGCTGTGCCCTGCTGTGTTCGTCTGGCTGTCTCTTGAGCTTCAGGTCCCCATTCCCTGCCTATGTGAGTGTTAGGCTGCTGTGTGAGGGAGGCATCCTGAGAACATGCCTTCAGCACCTCATCTGCTCTCCCTGCAAGCTTCTGTTGCCCCTGGTCATTCTGGCTGGCCCAAGCATGCTGTGGACAGTCAGCTACCTTCAGAGGCAGCTTGGGAAAAAACAAGCAAGGAAAAACATGAGACAAACTTGCCTGAAGGTCAGGGCAAGGAACGTTGATAGCTGAGGTCTTGTAATCCCTTGCCCACATGTAAAATTTCAGGTATATGACTAAATTTGGGGACTGTGAGCTTTTTATTTGTTATAATATAGGGTTTAAAAAAGCATAACGTGTTTCTCAAAGCTCTGTGCCATGTATCTAGAGTATAGTTTTATGGACTTCTGCAACACTAATAGGGGAGCATGTTATATTCACTATTATAGGCAAGCTGTAAAATAAGTTATGGATCTATTCATGTTACTTCAAGAAAAATATTTTCAACAGAAACTAAAACAGAATTTCATTCCAATGTGCTGCTTTTTTCTCTATAGTAATTTTTGATAAGATGTTTTCATGTTGGGGTGGGAAAGCAGACTTTGCTGAAACAGCATTGCTAAGGATAAACTTCCATACATGTACTTACACGCATACAAAATCTAATCAATTGTTAACATAAAGAAATAATACGACAGAAATCTGGGCAGCTGTAGAAAAGAAACTGGGAGGTGCCACCCAGCCCAGAACCGAAGAAGTGACACATGAAACAGTGTCAGCCGGGCTCTGTAGGTTTGTGGCAAGAATAGCCAACTTTTTGCATGCTTTGAGATATCTTTGATTCTATGCAGGTTACATGGGACTGGAGATGCTGTGCTGTCTTTGCACATCCCAGCCTGTGACCCAGTGATCTGATATTTCCTCTCCCTACCCTGACAAGGTGCTGAATTGATCCCTGCTATTATTTTTATTATTATTATTATTATTATTATTATTATTATTATTATTATTATTAATTTTGTTTGGTTTTAGTTTGGGTTTTGTTGTTGTTGTTTTCTTACATACAGTTTGAGTCTGACAACAGCTTCCATACAGGTCCACCTATCAGGCCATTCCTGATTTGAATCAGTGCAGTTCCAGTCATTTCAACTGACCTCTATCTTTCCATGCTCAGGCTGCTTCTCAAGACTGAAACAGGATACCTGTGTGCTACTATCTTAAGTTTTTCTGGAGTCTGAAATTTTACTAAATATAACACAGAAAAGTAGGATGGAATTCCTGCTTCAGGACTTCTTTTACTGCTTTTTTTTTTTCTCTGTAGCCTTTACGACTTTCCAGAGAAAAGAAGTTAAAATGACCAAAATGAATCTCTTGAAACCTTTAATCAAAGTATTAGAATGAAAACAGGGAGCTTTAAAACTCAGAAGTCTTATCTGCAGGAGGCAGCTAATATCATCTATTCTTTAAAAGAAAACGTTCATCTCAAACTGTTCAAGCGAATTTTCTTTGGGAAGGGAATTAAAGCAAAGTAATAGCTTAGGGACAAATGCAATCCTTTACATTCCTTGATTTTTAGAGAGAGGCAGGACAGGTGCAAAGTAGCTGTATGATTACAGAAGATAAGAGCAGCAGCGATTCAGGTCTGTGCCCTGCCATTTCATCTCGAGATCCAGCAAAAGCCTCTTCTCACTCACTCACCTTTGATACTTTAACAGGAGGTAGGGAGCAAAGCCAGGGGTAAGGATACTAAATAGTCAGCTTCTCTTGCAGCCTTTGGTTGCACAAGCAGCAGGTCCTGTTCGCTCCAAACTCTGTGAGGCATTTCAGTCCTTCGGAGCAGGGGTGAGGAGGGATGCAGTGGACTGCAGTGGAAGGCCAGGCAGAGCACTCTGGACAGTGAAGCAGGCCAAGAGTTACCAAGTCCTGTCACATGCATAGAGTAAAAGTGTGTGTGCTTGCGGGATGAGAGTGTAGTAGCTAAAGTTACTGTAATGGTCTTTGTCTAAAGACCATCAGTAGCAGATAAAACGGCTCATGGAAATGGGATATTTAATCAAACACCCCAATACTTTTGCTTCAGTACAGTCTATATTTGGGTAGGGAGCACCATGCTCTAGACATCCTGAGCTGTGTTTCACGCACTGCAGCTGAGGCAGGCCAGCAAATAGCTCAGTAACACCACCTGAAATACCCTGGCATGTATCTGACAGCACACTGGGAGAATATCTGGTAAAATTGATGACCTGACTCCATTACCCAAGAATAAAATTGAGTTGCTGTAGTGAGGTAAACATTGGTAAAGGTGTTAGGATGCTATTACAGGAAATGAAATCCTCTGCATATATGGCAATATTTATTTTGAATTTTTTGTGTGCTTCAATAGGAAATGAGCTCATATTTATCTTGCTTCTATAGTGAGAGGAACAGAGCTCCACAGAAAGTACAGCAGCAGTCTGCAGAGGTTCATCTTAGAAAGCTGGATCCCTGTTGTTGCCTTGACTTACATTTATGCTTCTGCATAGGATGGAGATGGTAAAAGTCCTTTGTGATGCCCTTTCTGCCTGTAGGCTTACTTGCTTCTCCCACTTTCCCTTATCTCAGCAATACTGCTTCAGGAGTGCTCTTGTTGAGGAATAAGAGCTCACTCCTCTCCCTCGTTTTTAGCAGTAGAGGATCACCCTGGATCCTGGTGCTGTAGTCTGGGCACCAGATTCAGTAGAGTGAGCTGGGAAGAGAGTTCTACTGTGGTGATGAGCACAGACAATGCCAGTGCCTTGCACAATGCCATACATTGCTTCTCTCACACAGGTTTACTTACCAGAGTGGCACTGGTGTTGCCTTGGTCAAGGTCTGTGCCCCACATCTCTACTTGGATTGCCTCAAGACTGAGATTTGGTTTTGACTTCAGGGAGCTTTTAGCAAGCAGCTCATTTGTCACATTCCAACAAAAAGACACAACTAAAACCACCCCTAGACTTCATAAATTATTTCTGCACATAGGCGGGATAACTTACCCTCCTGACTTCTCAGATTGTTTGGCCAGTAGGTCTTTTCTGTGTCAAATACAATATTTGTATATTGTCTGCACAAGTGAAGTATTGTAGCTTTACACCTAAAAAGTGTTCACTTTCAGGAGGCTTCACAACAAGGAGATTTTGTTCTCTTTTATTAACATACCTTATGAGGACGCCGAATGTTCAGAAAATAGTTATTGCAGTATTAGAAAGAACCCATTAGTTCATATCTTTAATTGTTCGGTATTTTAATCTGGTACCTGTTGCTGAGAAGCTGGTTTTTCCTTCCCTTGTCCATAAAGGGCTGTGATTTTTCATAAACGTCAGGAAGGTCTTTCCTTTCTAATATAGCGCGATAAGCTATGACAGGCCATCAGGGACATGGAACACAGCTACCAGCTCATCATGATTACTTTGAAAAGTGAATATTAAGCCTGGTGACAGTATGGGCTGTAAAATACCTGGCCTTTGAGGCTCAAGTTGAAACTGGGAACCTTCCAGGTTAAGCAGGTTTAGCATTATCATCAAGTATTGAAATGGAGCTAAGGCAAAAGAAATGTAGCCTGTGCCCTTTCTTCCCTCCCACCAGCGTTTGCTGGCCGGTATTTTTCTTCTAATATTTTTTTTAATCTAGCCATTATATTACAAACATGCCTTCGTTAGACTCTACATCAGAAACCTTACCTCGTCGTTCAGCAGCCACCATCATAAGCACGAGTGAGGCGTTCTGTCTTTGTCACGTCGAAGCGCACAGAGCCCAGGTGCATATCCTAGACACTCTTAACCAAAATGCTAGTGTAGGTGCTGCACCCAAGGAGACATCTACAGAAATGAAACAGCCGAAGTGGAATGTGTTCTGCATTCCATTGAAATTGTTACTGAGCTCCTTTTGTCTTTCAAAGCAAAGAATCTGGCCAACAGCCTTCGTGTTTCATAAGGATTGTTGAGGTTGAATATAAGGAAGAAGTTCTTTACTGTGAGGGTGGTGAGGCACTGGAATGGGTTGCCCAAAGAAAAGGTAAATTCTCCATCTCTGGCAGTATTCAAGGCCAGGTTGGACAAATCCTTGGGCAACATGGTCTAGAGTGAGGCATCCCTGCCCATGGCAGGGGGCTTGGAACTGGATGATCTTAAGGCCCTTTCCAACCCCGACTATTCTATGTTTACATGTTACCATTTTAAACAAGCCACCATGAGAGGTGGATCTTTTTCCAAATTTTCTCCTTATGGACAGTGGACTAACAGTATTTAAGTGTACAGCCAGTTAAGTATTGTCATGCATACATAATTATGTATTTTATGTATAAAACTCAACACCAAATAGCTGTAATTAACTACTTCTCTATTTTTTTTCCCAAAAGTTCTGAAGTATACCAATATATCTCCAAAATGTATTATGAGTGGGTTATACATTTGTTTCCATTATGCTAACAGCAAATACTTGATTTCTTTAGGCCTCTCTCTTCAACTTTTCATTTCTCTTCATAGCAGTCCCTGTGCATAAAAAAACTGTTTTCCAACCTGTCTGTAACCATGGCTTTAATTTTTTTGTTTCCTTAGCTAATGAAAAGAAAAATCAATTTTATTAAGCTACTGGTGAAATACAGAGAACATTTACTGTAATTAGGACACTGCATTACAGAAGTGATCTAAAGAATTCTGTTAAATGTCATTGATCTTAGAAGGAAACTGCAGAAGTTGAAATGGAATTTTGAAAAGGAAAGTCGAGTAATTTACTTCACTGTTCAGTCGTATTCACTGATGTACTCATGAGTGAGTTTTAATTTAACAAGTTGTCTTTTATTTCTGCAGTAAAAGGTTAAGAGAAATCTTTGATATAAACCAGGTAATCCAACACTTGCCTTCTCTTTGTTTAGCAGCTTTTACCCCACCCTCTAATACTTTTAGCGGTTGGTAATCATGAGGCGCATGATGGCAAATACCTTAACGTTCTCTTTTCTCACTGATTTCATACATCAGATTCTTCAAAACACAACAGAATAAACCCAGTGCTGATTAGAATCTAATTCTCAATCCTTTCCAAGTTTATTTTTAAGGAGTATAAATTTCCTTCAGAAAAAGTCCAGTCCTTCAATCTTATTTCTATGGATGTAGCATGTATCATTAATTCATTGGAACTAGGTGCCTATCTTCTTGGACATAAGAACTGCCACTGACTGGATTGCAAGATTGGAGCCTAAATAAGAACCATTGTATTCTGCAGAGAGGGAATAGTATAGGATGAAGATCTGCTCATGATGTACCATCTGGGAATTAATCTTGCAATCAAACTGAATACAGGATGAGCTCTTAAACACCTTTCTTATATCTGACACACATTACACTAACCTACATGTCTAAAAGCTAGGCAGCTCCTTCAGTGAAGTGTAGTCATTGTTCAATTGCTATGAGTTGGCAAACATACAATGGTAAAGGCTTGGCCCTGGCTCCTTCTTTCCTTGCTTCAGAACTGGTGAGAACAAACCTGGCCTGCACTCAAGACAGAAATGATTACATAGCACATGGAATCCTTCAGATAAATTTTATTCTGCTTACTTGTTCATGATGCCTGCTCTAGGCTTACTTGAATCCCTCACAACTTGGCTGTATGTGTGAAACCCCTCATTCTTCAGGGGAATTTAACTTTTTGTTCTTTCTTTCCTCCATGAGTAAGATTATATCCTCTTGTTAGCACATCTGCGTAGCCACATAAGAGCCCCTGAGCAATACACAATGTGGGGGTGGTGATTTTGTTTAAAGTATTTTATATTTTCATCCCTTACAGAAACATTTCTCTAGATGCTGAACTGTCTGTATTTTATAACAAAAATCAAATGCAGGTTGGGTTGTGGAGGAACTTATCCCTGTAGAGTACAATACTGAGGATATCAACTGTATCTCTCCTCAGTATGTGCAGAATTTTGAAAGAAAAGGATCAAGCTGTTCTTCAAAGTTCAGATCTTTAAATCAATAAATTTTCATCTGCCTCCATCTGCCCTCCCCCACCTGCTCTCTAATGATCTCTAAATATCTTTAGATAGAGAAATGCATTGTAGTATTTTGGACTGACCTGATTTGAGGATAAAGTATACTCTGCAGAAGAAACAGGAAAAGAAAATGAAAAGAACACAAAGGCAAACATTCAAGGGTGATCAAACATGTCGTGTTTGTGCTCAGGATGTCAGGGTGAAATAGATTATGAAAGCATTAAGATCTGGCAACTGAAAGGAAAGTGCTTTTGATAGTTAGACATCGAAACTTTATTGAAAAGGGGTTGGGGTTGTAATGAAAACAACATCTGGCTGTGATTGCTGAAACTTGATTGCAAGAGGGAAAACCGAATGATATTATCTCACACTGACTGACATAAAAAAACCCTTGAAAAAATGGACATTAAAAAGGAAAGTTAGACAGATGTAACGAAGCAACAGCTGCTGGAGAGGGACAAGTTTTCCCTGGGGACACATTGCCAAGGAAAAATAAGAGCCTTATTCTGATTGCCTGCTGCTACAAATCAGCATTAGCTCCACTAAAGTCAAACTAGTACTGCCAGTGCAAAACTGGCATGAGATCAGAATCAGGTATTCAAAGCAGAGCAAAGTGATAGAATATGGCAAATTTCTATCAAGAATCTAATTAGTTTGGCATTATTATCACTGAGTTTGTAACCAGGTTTACTTTTTGTGATTGATGGTGGTATTCAGATATCGGCAGCATGGTCAGCTATTCCACCAGATGAAGCACCCAGAGGACAATTCTAGCATACAAAGCAGAGAAAAGAGCAGACACAGATTCCTCCTATTGTAGAGTATCTTGATGAGAGAAAAGCGGTGCTTAGCTATTCCTGGGGATATTTGAGGGGAAAATGGGGCAGAAGGAAGATGACTCGAATCTGCTCTGCGCCTTGTCTTGTTGAAAGCTCTTCAGCAATAGTTTCTGCTGATGGATGGTGTGTGTTCCCCAAACCAGGATTGCCTGGCTTTGGGACAAACCCAGACCCCTAGCTCTGGAGTGCTCTCCAAGCTCTGCAGCCCAACATGCTCATGCCTCCAGCCTGGAGGTGCACAGGCTCATGGCAGAGCCATGAGTCAGGTTCTGGGTGCTCTGCTTGGACTAGAAAACAGCCAAACCAGCTTCCTGATACTGTCAGCAGCTTTAGAACCTATGCTAATATCTGCTTTGCTGATCTGCCTCCCAGTATGAGGAGCTCCTCATGTGTATGAGATTCATCCCCAGCTGAGTTAAAAATAAACAAGTAAATAAAGCTGCAAACAAGAAAATGTGCTTTCCAGCCAGGCTTCCATATTATTCTTCTAAGCAATTCTTCCATTTTATAGGCAGTTTGTATTTTTCACTCTAAACTGTGACAGTCTGCCAGGGGAGGACTTAACTTGCTCTAAAGTGTGTGAGTAGGGGCCACTGTGTTCTGGTGAATGATTCCTTATCCTCTACATCACGGACAAACACTGGCTTCAAGGCAAAGAATTAGGAGTGTGAACAGACTTATAATGCTGTGGTAGAGAAACAGTGGTATGAAAGAATTAGGAAAGGAAAAATTACAGGAAAATCAGAATGGCTTTCCAAAGTAATCTTTTAAGAGGCTGATAGTAATGAAAATGTTTTTAAATGGTATTTTGGTTCTGTTTGATGCAAAAAAAGAACATGATCATAGCACTGATGCAGTTCACAAAAAGAGGTTAGGAATGAAAATGGTTGGGAAAAGGTTGATATTTTGAGGAGAATTTGCATGGTGTGCTTTACACAGATGTCTTGTGTCGCAAAATCTGAGATCAGGAACACACACATATGCCAGTTCATAGCAATTTATTGTGCCTTCTCTCCCATTTGCTGGAAAACCATAAGGACCCTAGAGTGATGAGCCCTCCAGCATAAGTGCAGAAAGTTAGCTGCCCAAGCAGTAACAATACACTATTAGCATTGCCCCACAAATGCGGGGTTGTTCAACTTTATGTGCTCTCGGAGAAAACACAAGATTAAGTAAGTCTCACCACTGCTAACTGTTGGCTAACAGAAGAAATGATGAATGCTCTGCCTCACTTTCTCATCAGGCAATTAACTGCATGCTTCCTTTGCCAACTATATGCACTTTGTGCTTCAGCAAATTTCTTTAAGCTGACAGGAATAGAAATAATGTCTCATCAATCGGGCTTTCATCTGTTTCATCAAACTTCTTAAGCTTTTTTATCCCTGGCTTTCTGATTTGTTTCTGAATCTTCCGTCTCTCCTCTTAGTCCTCTTCCAAAGAATGTTTTATACCATGGTTTCCTTCTACAGAAACTAGATTTATGGAATTTATAGCACAAGGAGATCTGCTTTACAGTGACCATTAGCCCTTGGGTATCAACATCTGCTTTATATGCTAAGGAAAAAGAAAATCTATTCACTTTGCATTGTGTGCTATTGTTCAAAGTGTGGTATCAAGATCAAGGGGGTCACCAAGCTGAAAGCTATCACACAGAATTGCTTTCTTGCTTTACAGACAGAATAATTTCCAAACAGATTATTGGCCCTGGCAAGAAAGAGCAGAAGTGTGCACAAATTCTTAATAAAAATTTCTTTCCAGAAAACTAATATTATCCAAGCAATTCACATGGTAAAGCAATGGCACAAAATTAATCTCCCAATTTGGATCCATTTGTGCTGATTGATTTTTAAATCTGTTTTGTGATACCAGGAAGCGTCAATCATATCTGTCAGTTGGCTGTCTAATGCAGTCTGTAAGTCTGCCCTTTCTGCTTCTCTGAGCTTGGAGGTTCCCATCTCCAGTGCAATGGTTTATCACCTTCACAGAAATGTGCTGTAATTGGGGTTTTTGCAGGGTGTGGTACTCATATGGGAGTCTATCTGCTGGCCACCTCAGTATATCAAAATGGTTAAGTGTAGGCAGTCCAGTGTGTGCTCTTCCCACCACCCAAGCTGATGCTTAAGTAAATACCAATCTGGAAGTCAGAGGTGGGCTTCTTCTTCATGGCCTTTATACAACGCTGGCACAACTGACTGGGATTGGCTTGCATCCAGCTAACTTGAAGTGCAAACATAACTTACTGTTTCCATAGATCTACCTTTACATGGTCTTACATTTGTTCAATGATGGAAATAGCCCATTTTGATCGTGATTATTATTCACACAACTATATTTCAAGTCTCCGTGTTCTTTCTGACATTACATGTTGCCTAATCATTTTTTTGGCACTTACAGAAAATCCCTTTTTTTTCTTTAACAATATGTCAAAGGCACCCATTTCTGGTGAATCTGATTCCATGACTCACTTGGCTTTCATAGGAATCTGTGGCTCTCTTGAAGCATCATTTCAGTACTTAGTTGCAGTTCCAGTTTATTACAGCTGGTGTCAGTCATAAATTCTCTCAGAATTCCATCGCTAAGTGGAAAGCTCATCAAATTACTGATTTCCATTCAGTCTGTTCAGTGTTTGCATTTGAAATAGTTTAGAACCTTGTAAATAGGTTCTAAGCAAAAATTCAGCTTCATATCATTGGGCTTGAAACATGGAGATGAGACTTGCAATATCTATTATACATTGTCACCCCATGTTTGGAAGTAGTTTATCACTTCTTGCTTGTCTTCTGTGTCATGCACTTGACATCTCATCCCTTTCAGAATGTCAGCATTTTCCTGTCTGCCTGCAATCACAGGGACTTTCTTCTTTTCATATGAAGGGTATTGATGGATATTGTGTCAGATTGCATTTGATATTGCAGATTGCTAGGTTATCATTGGGGAATTTACCTGCATGATGACCTAATTATTATTTAAAAAATAACATTTCTTAAACCTGAATTTTGTGGTGAAGGTTACCCTTTCTATTCCTGAGCAACGTCTAAAAATTTATGGATAGATAATGGATCCTTGAGCTGGACTGGAGCGTCTTGCTTATATCTAAACATTAGTAGATAATTTATGCATCATGTAAATCTTTACATAATGAAGCGCTTTGGCATTCATCTCATGCAGCTGTATTTCCTTTTTGATGACTAACTAAACTGTCACCTGTATGTAGCATTCCAAGTGCCCTCTATGATTCCATCCTTATTTGCTTCAAATTTGTATGACTGTATTTTAAATCAGGAATATAATACTGAGGAATTTACTGGAAATACCAGGTTCTGAATATTTAACCCTTTCCAGCTGGAATCCCTGGTGTTTAAGTGTGGGTTTGATGTAAACAAGTGCTACTTTCCCACTGTCTTTCAAACAATTTGCTCCCTGTTATTCCACAACTGAATTTGACCCCCGGTTTTCAAATCCCCTCGTTTCTTTCCTTCTCAGATGCAATGATCTGTGACAATAGAAATAATGTTCAACCTTGTTTTGTCTTGCTAACAGCATGTGGTTAGAATCTTGTACTGCCATTTCAGTAATATTTTTACACTTGTTCCCTACTGTCTTGGCTGGTTGCCGGCACAGCGATTCATGCTTTGTTTGCCTCCAGATGTGATTACTGCTTTTCTTTCCTCCATGTGCTATCTGAATGAATTCTTTACAGGTTAAAATACTGGAGCTCTCAAGTCAAGGACTTGCTTAAACTAGTTTTCAGTGAAAATGAGCATAAAGATTCCTAGAGGAACAGAAAACACCTGGACAAAATTTTTGTTTCAATAAAATATTAGAAAATAAATTATCTTGGTTTTAAATGATGATGTAAGCTAGTAGAGATTCAAAATATGTAACCTCATCTTTTTTATGCACCCCTGGGGTGCTTGTTCTAGTCAAGGGAAACTTTTCTATGATACTTAGTACATTTAGTAAAAACTCACCCCTCTGTGGTGAAAAGACAGCTTAAAACATTTGTATGAGCCTTTGATTTCTTTCTTCTTTCACTTTAAAAATTACTTTAATGCCTTCTTTTAAGATATGCTGGACTTCCTTGAAGTTAGAATTTTATATTCCTAATCAGTGCTGCATTCAGAGCACCTAACCTTAAAAATATCCTCTGTTTCAAGTAAGACTCCCTTTTCCACCCAGCTTCCCCAGATACCTGTAGACAATAGTTGACCTAAACAAGTTAAGATCAGGCACGTTGGAGACGAACCCAGAACTAATTCATGCTTTAGTAACCCAAGCAAAGGATTTTGAGTTTAAGAAACTACTAGTTTTTATCCTAGAAAGCCCTCTCCCCCCGTGTCGTGTCCCCCCCCCCCCCCTGCCAGTATGCACACTCCTGAGTTTCTTGGTTTTAAATGTTTTATGCCTGTGAATTTGGTATGAATGATATACCAGCATAGTTTTCTGTAAGATGTAACAAGCAAATGCATCATTAGTTTGGAATACATAATATTAACATTCTTTAGAGGAAATTACTTGAATTCAGACATCTGGAAAATGAAAACATTATGTATTGACCTAGTGTAACTTGCTGTGATGCTAGTAATTCCCTATTCATTTGCCTTGGTACCAGTGAAAAGCATATTGCATTTAAAAACAGAACTGCTTGCACCATGTTTTTTAGAACAGTACTGCAAAACCAGAAATGACTAAAGAGAACCACCACAGCTGTATCTTATCAAGCAAGACACATTCCGACTCTGTTGTCTTTAAGTGTACAGGGTCCACATGTATTCATCTGCAAAGGCATCATCAGTCCTGTGTAAACAGGATAAAGATTACCTGTGTAAGCTGATACCAGGTAGTGCAAAAATGCCCCACCAGCTGCAAGAATTCAGTGGGTTTTGCAGAGTAACTGCACCAGTTAGACTCTGAAAGTCCCTGACCTGAGGCAAAAAGGACTTTTTAAAATTAAATAAATAACTGAAAAAAACCATGAAATAGTAATGTGTGTGTCTTGCTTGCAATTCTATCTATTAACAGCAGAACTGTGTGCTGCTTGTCCTTTAGAATCTGTTCGCACTACCTTCAATTACTTGCTGAGAGCTGCTTAGATCCGGCCTCTATGTCATTGTTTGTATTGCGCAGAAACATGAATCAAGTCTGTCAGTCTTTTGATGTGTGTGCCAAGCCAACAGTGCAGTCATTGTAAGTACTTATCAAAAACCCCTCCGTATTTTCTACCAGTGAAGACAGAACAATTTTTGCCCTTTGCTTGTTTTTATCACTCCGTGGAAGTTACCTTTAAAAATGACATTTTTTTGTCAGCTGGAAAAAAATAATCTTGTCAGGTGTTGTTCTTAATTATAGATTTTGAGATTTATGGAGTTTACATTTTATTTTTCACTTCAGGACATAATGTCTCAGCATAAAGTAAATATTTGAGCTAGCATTGCATTCTTATGTTTTCATACTTTGGCAGTTACCTTATAAAATTCCTGTACTTGTACAGAGTCAGATCTAGGAATAGCTCTTCCAGAAAGCAGAGGTTTGGACAGGTAGACATTTGCTGAATCCCAAAATACAGTTAAATACAAGCTATCCTAATCTTTTTATGGGAGAATATTGCTCTGACATTTTCAGTTTAATTTCATCAAGGGAATAAATGTCCTGTTGCACCAGGGATTCCAGGAA
>JBCJKH010010810.1:0-24265 GCA_039877255.1 Loriculus beryllinus | reverse complement strand
TTATGTTCCCAATCATTTATGGTGTCATAATTTTTTCCTTTTATTATTACAGTTGAGAATTCCTCAGTCACATTTGTCATGGAAGTGAAATGGTACAATGTTTATACCTTATTTACTTTATGGACTATAGCTTAAAAAAGTTTTGGATTACTGTGGAGTCTTTCATCTTTCCTTGACAGAAATGAAAGATAGAGAATAATGGGGTTTCAAATCTTCTGATTAAGTCACTGTGACTTGATCATCATTCTACAGGTGGGAGGGCTTTATATTCCAGATAAGGCTAAATTTACATATACTTGTTTTTATTTGTGACTCAGTACATAAAGCACAATGCTTTACTAACACCCTCTTGTTAAAAAAATAACCTCCTAGGGTAAAGGAAGAAAATTAATTTGTCAGCATTCTTCATGATCCTATAGTTATGGCTTTCTAGCTAAATTAAGATATGGATTCAATAAACTACAGTTTGTCCCTCTAATTTTGTTTTCTTATTTAAGACAAGCTTATTGTTGCCAATTTTATCCATACAGCATTTGAATTTTCTTAAGATATTTTATGAATTATGACTCTTATCTGAATAGTTGTTCATTGTTTTCCAAGAAGCAACTGCTTCCTTAGTAAACTTTTGTACTTGTTGTATATTTTATTTTTATAAATGTTCTAAAGTCAGGTCTTAATTTCTTGCCATTTCTTAATTTATTCAACCTACATTTTTGGGAAAAAATCTGACTCAAACTATAATACAAGGAGCAGAAAATGTTTCAAATATTCTTTGACAAATAAATAAAGACAAATCCTTTACTATTCCAAAGACATACTGAATAGATTAAACTTTTGCCAACTTTAGTTTTTAATTAAAGATAGTCAGATCTTCCCAAAATTCAATTAACACTTTTATTTTTTTTTTAAGACAGGTAATACTTGTCTAAAATGAGTAGAATATTTTAGAAAATGGGAATTGTAAATTGTAAATCACAATTTTATAGTAGTCTGAACTTACATTGCTATCTCACTAAAATGACTAATTTGTATATTCACTGAATAACAAAGAAAAGTTACCACAGTAATGAATAGATTGCAAAATGACCAAGTAAAATAATTTCAGCATATTATCTTTTATAAACCAGATGTCCTTCCATAAAAGCATGCCAAAGCTGAATAATTACATTTATTTTTGTGATTAATGAGTGATTCCTCTAACCGATTGAATTTATGCAGGAACTAGCTGAAGTCTTTCACCACCATATGAATAGTAATTCAACTGGTGTCAATGAGGCAACATTGGGTTGAAAGCAGAATTAATTAAAATAAGATTTTTGCCTGGCTAAAAACTTCAAACTATTGTTTCCCAAGGCAAACTCTTTGCAAATCTAGGAGCAACTTGTGAATACTGAAACCAGAATTCTACAGATTACAGCTCCTTGGCTGATCCTGTATTTTGAATACATCAGCACATGTCCTTTAAATTGCAGAGATGCATATTACTGTGACTTCTAGTTATAATTCATTGCCTACATTTTTAGTATTGTTGTGGCATTGCCCCAACAGCTTGCTTTGCATTGACTAGGTTGTTCTGCTCTCACTCAATATAACAACAAGTGTCCTATGAACTGCATGTCTGTAGAAAAAAAGATATTTATTGTAACTATATTTAATGACCATTTAGAATAAGTCTTCTGCTCCTCCTTTGCCTCGTTTTACTTTAAAAAGTCCAATTTATGAGTTGAAAACCATAACTGAAACTGAAAACTGGGTTTCTTCAATATGTCTCTTCTCAAGCTATTATTTTATTATTCATAAAAATATTAATGGAAAAACAATAGAATGAAATGGTTGAGATTTATCAAAACTAGATAAAATTTGCTTTTGAATTAAAACCTCAGGGTTTGTGACGACTGAAGTGCAACTCAATTGAACACTATTCCATTTGCCTTAAGAAAGATCTGCTTATGTCAGTACAAGACTGTCTATATATTCAGTGAACATGTCAGATAGCTGCTCAGAATGAGACTTTATCTCCAAAATAAGTTTGATAAGATATAATTTCAGTTAAAAAAAAATCTGAATATATCCTGAAGACCCACTTGCCTGAAAATAAAGCGTTTTAACAAACAGGCCTACAACCCAGACAAGTCAAAACTTGTCAGTAAACAGAACTCAGTGCTATATAAAGTTCTCTCCTAAAACACGTCATTAAATTTATTTTGATTAGTCAGCTAATTATAGTGTAGATACTGTGTTATTACTAGTGGTTAAGAATTTTCCATTAAGCCAAAATATTTCTAGTTGAAAAAATACTGCTTTCTTGAAATACTGTTTTACAGAAACATATCTGTTTCAGTGCTGTCTTAATGTAATGCTGGCAAGCTTGTGTGGAATATTCTTGTGTCCTTTCTATTTTGTCAGCCACCATCAGCTTTCTAATGTTGATAGCAACTGAAGTTGCAGGTTTGGATTCAAATTTTCAAAAACTTCACTGAACATCTTCCCTCACCCCCGGAATTGGCAGAGAGTTTCTCCTGCTTTTTGCAACTTAAACTTCCTTTTGTGCATTGAAAAAGCAACAAAATATTTTCAAGGCTTTGGAATTTTCCGTGAGATAGGAATGGTACGTTCAGTCAGCTGTGTTAATTTACATGAGATATATGGATTACATTTTTTTTTCCTTTTTAGTATTTGTGTTGGAAACAACACTATAATAATCAGTATAAGACTACAGGGTTGAGCTTCAGGGTGGGTGGCAAGATTCATGCCACATAATGACAGAACCCAGCATCCCTAATGCATGCACTGAGGCATATTCCTTACTGAATAAGTCAGAGAAAATAATATGAAGGTAAAAAAACTAG
This sequence comes from Loriculus beryllinus, assembly GCA_039877255.1. Taxonomy (NCBI): domain Eukaryota; kingdom Metazoa; phylum Chordata; class Aves; order Psittaciformes; family Psittacidae; genus Loriculus; species Loriculus beryllinus. The sequence goes on along the minus strand of JBCJKH010010810.1, from coordinate 21,416 downwards.
TGCTTCTAGCCTTTCGTATTTCCACCGGAATTATCCTGGCCAGCTACATACATTCTTTTTCACAGACAGAAAATGTTGTTTAAACTTACCCTTAGATGCATATTTTGTCTTTGCTATACTAATACAATGTATCCAGCATCACCATTAATTATCACCTGATGCTTCTAAGCTTCATATAAAGAAGTGGAAATACACTGGTTGAAGGAAAGATCATGATGTGTGCTGGCCCCCTCTGCCCCCCTGCACATACTAAGCAGGCTGGCGAGAGGGACTTAGGTACTGCAGGTACACTACCTTCCACCCTCCTCTTCCCTGGGCTATCAGTAAGGCATAAAGGACATTCCCAAATGCTGTTGCAGCATTTATGATGTGCGAGACACTTCACCTCCTGAGGTGTCAGTACTATTAAGAAGGATGATAAAGGACATTCTGGTAACCATTACTTAAGGAATCTGAGGAAGTGAATTTGTGCTCAGATTTTTATTAGAGATGAAAATCTGAGTACTCTTACGTCCGAAGATCAGTGTATAGGGTCAACAAAAACACATAAAGAGTTAGATATATTCTTAGAGTTCACTTGCACAGTGTTAGAAGATTGTGATAACTTTTGGAGGTAAATTTTAATGCATATATGAGAAACTCTTTTCAAATATAATTTTTTATTCCATTTCTCTAGTGTATTGTACTTCTTGTAATCATGGGTTACAGTTTCCAGTGGGTGCCTTTCATATTCAGTTTGTGTAGTAAACAATTGCAATATTAAGTCTAAAACAGTTGAGCATCCAATATTTGGCATGCAAGATCTGCAGCGAAACAGAAAATAGTTTATTTTACTTTAACTCTTGCAAATTAAGAGTTAAAGCAAACTCTAAGAAATCTTGAAAATTCTGATAAGTCTGCTTCTTTTTTTTTTATAAAAAAAAAAACCCAAAAATTACATCCAGCATTCTTTCTGTTAGTATAAAGCAATGAGAAAACACACTATGGATTTCAAAAAAAGTCTTTTATGGGATTTAGTCCAGCTCTGATGCTGAAATCTATCCATTTTGAATTTAGTTCTAGTGCTGCTGAGTCAGAGATAATGGATCTGACCTGATAGCATCAGGGAAAACTGCTAAGATGAGCATCGCTTTGTGGAGACATTATGTAGATGTGTAGGTACAGAATTAACATTTACCTTGGAATAATGTAGTTAGTCATAGTTTAGGTGTGTGAAGTCAGTGCTTTAGTCCTGATTGATTTCCAAACCTTTGTTTTTCCCTTAAAAAAATTAAAAGTTTTACCTTAATTTTGCCAGCAAGTTACTGTTTTGTGACATTTATTTTATTTACCTAGTAGGGCACCCTTAGCCAGCAGACATGTTGCTCACAAAACTGGAAGTTTAGTTGGTCTCTGCAGATGAATATGTCTTAGCCTACACATGCCCAGGGCATGGATGCTCCTGCACATTACTGAATCTAACAGATAAAAGTGCAGTTTCGAAAATTTTATGAAATTAAAAGCTTCAGCAGGAGAAAACCTTAGGATCTTTTTAACATTCAAGCCCCATTTTACCCAAGAACACTATAAACCAACTTTTCACAAAAAAGGCTATGAGCTCTGCAGTCTCCAACTAAGATATAAAGTAATAATAATTTTAATACCCAAACTTTTGAAGACCCATACTGTTATAACTGTATGTACTGAGCATTTCTGCTGAATAAGTAGTTGAGAAATCCAACTATTAGTAAACTTATTAGTAAAAATTAGATAATTAGATTAGCCAGTTTTATAGAAAGCCATCTTGGAAACGATATATTCTGGTGCTTGTGAATCCTCAGAGATCATATGTATAGTTACGCTAGACTAATTTTTTACCTTTCAAAAGCCTGAAAAGGAGAAAAAAGTACTTTGTAAGAAACTGGAGATAAATTCTAGACATAGTGGAGTCTTATGCAAACTATGTATAGTATGTGAAGCCTTGGGCAATGGTGGGATAAGTAGCATATTCCAGTGTTATTTTTTTATATCAAAGGTATTTTTATGCATATTTTATAGCAAAGATGGAATGCAACAAAAGGCAAAATATTAAGACAGAAGGTTATATAGTTACAACTGCAGCTAGAATTTTAATCAGGAAGAGGCAAAAAGTTTGCTTTTTAAATGTCATAGCTGTACTGTTTTTGCTTCTGATATCCTTCCTAGATTAGTTTCAGCTGCAAAAGTCACATACAGGTTAATAGCACTTAACTCCACTTTACAGTGTGAGATCATTTAATACTCCTGCTTTTGCTTTCTACTCACTTTAGTGTTTCACTCAAACAGACTCAGGATAACCTGCTGGCTTGCTTTTTCCTATAGCTGTTGACTTGTATTAGACAGCAGCCCCACCACTTGCGTAGCTCCACTATTCCAACAGTCCCATCACTCACCACAAGATTATCACAGGCCAGAGCCTTCTCGAACATTTCTACATTTTCTGTGGTCTCAAACTGTTTCCCTTGGTAACTGCATTTCTTTAATATTCCATTTCACCAAATAAAAGCATCAGTAATAACAATATTGAAGAGGGCTGATCCTCCTTAGGGAACTTCCTACATGGAAATGTCCCTGTCACTCCCCACTTGTCCCTGCGCATTTTGTATTTCTATGGTAGGTCTAGGCGGTGGTATGGTCACATGGTGGTATATGGCATAAGAAAAGTATAGAGGAAGTGTATGTTATGTAGGAAGTCCACCGCAGTATAGACCAAACATTATTACCTGTTTGCTGTTGAATAATGTTGGAGCAATTCATTAAACAGGTGACTGGAAGACTAATAACAAAATGCATTCTTTTATAATTTTATAACCATATGCTCTTTACTTTTGTACTTTTTTCCTTCATTCTTTCTTTTTACACTCGCTACGTAGCATTTGTATTGACACAGCACCTAAAAACATCAGTCAGGAAGGATCATATTCCTTCAGAAGCCATACGAAGTAAGGACTATAATCTGTGCTAGAAAAAAGTAGAGCATCAAATATTTTCAACTCTTTTTCTCTTGACTTTACTGTGAAGACTGCTCTGCTTCCTGGTGGTCTTCTCATTTTTCTGCTTTGGGTCTCCATTCTTGTTGCACATAGTTTCTAGCTGTGTCTTTTCCTGTTCTCTGAGGTGTTCCCTCTCTTCTGGTAGTTGATATTCTCAAAAAGGTGCCTTTTATTGATCTGTTCACAGTGCCTACATACCAGTGAAAGTAAAACTACCCCTTTTTAGTTCATGTCTCCATTTACTGATTCTTCCAACAAATATCTTGAAGATCAGTAGGAAAAGTAATAAAAAGAAGAAGACACAACACCACACACAAGGGCTCTTCATTGTTCATGACTTGAGAAAAGCTGATTTGCGGGAATAATTGCCCATAGGTATTATTACATAATACACAGTAAGGTCACTTGAAGCTTGCATTTTAAATCTGTTAAAATAAGAAGCTTTAACCTTATAAAAATTTCCATTTTCTCTAATTGTCATGACTCCTAAACTATCTGGACAAGACTAATCTGATAGAGAAGCTATTACATTTTTCATCATAGAGAAGCACAGCACTTATCTCACAGTATTACTTGCTTTCAGTTGTTGTTAGCATCAATTGGCTAAGAATTAATTTAGAAGAGGTTGAAAAGAAAATGCCACTAGCACAGTAAGAATTAAAAGATTCATGTTTTTAATTGGAATTTCTTTGTTATTTATGTTTTTTACAGTTTATAATGTCATAAACTCAAAAATATACACATAATTTTTATATTATAGATATGAAATGGATTTTTGAAATTTTAATCAAATTCCTGCTTATAAAAACCCCTCATATTTGGCTCAAAAGGATTTCAGCGTTTTCACTGGTATAGTTGAAATTTGAATTACATTTTTTGGCCACCACCACCCCTCACACACACACACTTCCTCATTGTCTGAGTTTTGGGAAGTAAAATGCCCGCATATGGATACATTCTGCAAGGGAATCCAGATGCTCTCTTCCTAACATTTTACAAGGACCCTGAGCACATCTCCTTCATCACAGGGGTTTGGCTAACTGGTCACAGTAGGAAGCCAGCTCTGGTAAATACAGCGCAGCATTGAAGCAAAGCTGCTTGACAAAAAGTCGAATAAGCCTCAGCAGGGGTTTAACCCCCTTCTCCCAGGAGCTGTTTTTGCTTTCTTGTGGTTTTGTTGCTGTTGTCATTTTCATTTGTTTGTTTGTTTGTTTTTTGTTTTTGTTTTTGTTATTTCTCCTTCAGGAGTTCTTGGGAGATGCTCTTGGGCTCTGCACAAGCTACTGTGCAAGTATACCTTTACCCAGCCTTGTACCTTCCTAATTCTGACCTTCTGACTTGACTTTTGAGCTTTACCTTGGACCTACCTCATCACTAATAATCTTGCCTGTCAGTCTGAATGGTTGTTTGGACTGGATCTGTCCTGTTCCTGCACAGGGGTTGTGAGACTGCAAACTTTGTTGGCAAGACCCTGCTCCTGCCTGCCTTGCTCTGAGCCCGAACTTCCAGCTCACCTTCCTTTTCCTTGCTGCTTCCTGAGACATATCAGATCTTTTTCATTAGGACTTGGGAGCCTGTTGACTGATTTATCCCACAGAAAACTTCAAATTAAGTCTGGGCTGCTGAGGCAAGGTACTGTGCCTCAGTGCTCTCATCTTTAATTACTATGTTGCTTTGACACATCCATGCTATTTTATTCTCATCCTGATTTTAACAGATTGTTTTGTTTCTTGAATAATATTGTAAGTATAATTCTTATCATAATAATAAGCTACTGAAGTCTTTTTGTAACATTTGAAAAATATTTTCAAAGAAGTTTGTGATGATATGTCATATTTAATATTTTTTAGCTGTCATTTCTTTTTCTTTCATTGCTTGGAGGAGCTAATGCTGGCTTAAATGATACTGACTTGTTTCTTAAAGCTATTAATCTGAAAACAATTTTCTAATTTCAAAATCAGTTAACTGTGACCTCAGACATGCCCCAGAGTTAGGTTACATGGAAGTTTTTTTCACAAGAATCTGGTCTCTAAGTGCAACTAGCGCCTGTGATATTGTTTCCTTCAATATAAGGCTGATGGAGTAATGATAAGAACAAGGAAAGAAGCCTTAATTTAATCATGGCATGGTTCATGGTCTGTGCTAATATAGATAACTAAAGAAATATCATAGAGAGAATCTATTTTGCATCTCTATAATGCCATTTACCTTTTCATCTTATGCTTTCCCATACACAGGTCTACATGTAAAATATCAATACTATACTCTTTAAGGAGAAAGCAGAATCACTGAAAAATCCCTGAGAGTGTAGTTCTAATAGACCTGTACTGGTGCATATGCAAGCTCAAGAGCTGTCATAAAATTATTTGACTCTGCACATATAATCTGGCTTGCAGTGTGACCTGTAGGAATCCAACTAAACGCAAAGGAATTTTTGTTAACACTATTACTTTAATGAAAACTCAGAGGAATACTTGGTCTTAGGGAAGCCTTGGGTGGCATGGTTTAGTGTGAGGTGTCCCTGCTTATGGCGGGGGGTTGGAACTAGATGATCTTAAAGTCCTTTCCAACCCTAACTGTTCTGTGATTCTATGATTATTTTATTTATTCTCCTTCTTTTGTGGGAAGCTATTCTTAGACTCCATTAAATTATTCTCTCTAGCTTTCACAATTAATTTTACATCTCCACCCAGTTCTTAATATCATACTGGGGCTTGGCTGGGCAGTTATTAAAAATAATATTGTTTTTTATTTTGTGTCTGAGCATAGCTTTTCTCCCAGTCCTCAGATGTGATGTACTTTTCAGATGAAAATGTAATAGAGTACTTAAACCCTTGTATTTCACGTCTGAAATCCATTAAGATTTTATCAAAAAGTACATTATTTATCTAAGACATTGTAGTACAAACATGAACAATATTGTGAAAGACTATTGACAGTGTTTTATTCTTTCCATAAGTCTTCCATAATTAAATTAATCAAATTAATAATTAGATCCTACAATGATCAATATACATCTTGTTTCGGTCATTTCAACTTGAAAAGCCTACAGATGTGAGGTGAAAAATTAATTATTAAAAAAGTAAATAAATTGGGTGCAGATTCCTCTTGTGAAGCATGACAATCCTGAAACTCTAAAGTAGCAAGCTTGTAACTTCATACTTTCATCTGATCTGTACTGAAAATAAAACTTAACGTCTATCTTTACAGACATATTATTTAAACAATAACTTTAAACAGCCTCAGGGCTGTTGGACAAGAATTGAAATTTTTTCCTGTTAGGTTCATTCAGTCTTCTCACAAATCCTTGAATACTTGTTAATAAAGAACAGAAAAGTGTTAATGTTACAATGTGCAAGAGAGGGTACATTATTTTTTTTATAATATCTGAGCAAATAAAACACGAGGTTTGTTTTTTCCTCGAAATTCCTAGGCATATCCATCTTCTTATAAATGGGGCTATATAGGTGCTAAGGTCGAAGTCTATAGTCTTATAGAGAGTGAAAGCAGTATTGTACTATTCTGTTTCCTTTGCTCCAATGGAAATAATTTCACATGACTTCAGTTGGAAAAGAAATAAAATTAGTGGCTTCAGGAAGCTTGGGAATTTTAAAGGGTTTAGTATTTTAAACCTTCTCCCCCCCCTCCCCCTCCCCTTTTTTAACACTTTTTCCATTTCAAAGCATGGAGAAAACTTCTGCATGTCTCAAACTGGCTCACGTATCTCCATTGATACTGCTAGACCTAAAATCACCAGCAGTCTCTGTATAGAGAGACATACTGAAGATCTACATAAGTTCTGAGCAGTTTTCTGAAGTCTTTCTCACAATACATAGTCTTTGTGCACCAGTGACTATGTTTACCATTATAAAATGACAACTTAAGAGCAGAAGAATACTGCAATGCAACAGTTATTTGATCACTGAACAGAATAATTTGAATGTATGCAAAATAAGATTCATGTATACAGCTTGAAAAAAATTCATAGTAGTACAGAATTGTGTGATGCCAATACATGTATGTTTTCCAACACTGACTTTAAAAAATTTTGATTTTTCACTTGGAATATAATACGTGTTAACATCTGATTAAAATAAAGGACAAATCATTCTACACTAGGGTGACATTTAAATAATACACAAAGGAAAAATATGTTGTATAACTACATTGAAATAATAATAGCACAGTAGTGCTTGCATTGCCTACACTACACTACTATTCTGAACATTAAATACTCAATATAACTGTAAAAATCTAAACTGTAATATACATGCATTCACTCCTTCCTCCCAGCTTCAATTAATCCCTATCATGTGACCCAGTTTCTTAAAATCTCTTTATTTTGGCCCAGTTACAATAAAATCACATTATAAACTATTTACCTATGTTGATACAAAACAGGCCATTAAACTAACTTCAAAAGACTTGCTAAAAATCTTTGGGCTCCTGTGAAGTGTGCTGTCCTTGTGGGCTACTGCATGCTACTACTTTAACTTTGCAGTTATAGATCTCTTACATGTATAATCCCTGAAGTCTCCCCGGAGAATCACTTTTTCACTTGTAAGTTTTCTTTCTTATCTTTGTCAAGTAATAATGTGATTCTTAAAATAGCCCAGAATTGCCATGTTGTATGCCACAGTCTGTTTATTGTGATCCAGAGCTAGACTGTGTGTTGGTAACAAGCATGGCTAACTCTGCATCAGAACTGAATGCACAATGACATTGAATTCTGCTTCTCTACATGTCTGATTTTGCTTTTTAAAGTTCCCTTCACCTTTAAAGAGGACTCAAGTTTATTTCAGTCTGTTGTCATCACAATTCCAGAGCTATGTATCAAAAGAATGCTTGCATTGAAATCATAGCATTACTTCAGCTAGCAAAAGTCTGCTAGGCAGAAAGTAGAAAAACCATATGAACCTCAGTTTTCTACTCAGGTCATAATTTTGGATCTGTTGCTATCTTTCACAATACAAATTCTAGACTACTAGTAGTACAGCAAATGCTCTCCCTCTCAAGGGAAATCCTGCAAACCATATCCTCTGTTCACCCAGCTGTCATCTTTCTGTTTCTGTATAAGACTTCTCTGACCTAACACAATCCTTGATTTTTATTTTACTGAAAAGAACTGACACTAAAAAGAAGTCTCTATATACCCAAATCAGATTATCTTCCATAAATTTTACATATAGACTCTTTGCACCTGAAGAATTTCAAGATCATTAATGTTACAATTCCTGCTAAAAGCAGTGATAAAATTCAGTGATTAAAAAAAACAAAAACAAAAACAACAACAACCAACCAAACAAACCCAAAAAAACCCAGTGATAAAATAGGGAAATCCTTACTACGTACAGGTGAAGGACAGGTACAGCAGCCAGCTCGCAAAATGTGAAATCTAATTCGAGGCAGTGCAATTTTAAAAAGTCGTTCGCGAAGCGTAGACCCCATGCATATCGCTCCTGTGCCCACAGTCTGGCTTCCGAAGGTAGCCGGCAGGGTGAGGAAAAGCTGTGACCCCGGTCGCTCTCCACGCCAAGTCCCGGGTATTTCAGCCGCCCGGGAAAACCGGCAGGGGGACTTTTGCTTCTCCGAGGAAAACAACTCACCTGAGCAGTACCGCTGCTTCCCACAGGTAAAATCCCGATACAGCCGCTCGGAGGTACCTAATCCGGGCCATGCTTCTCGGAGGCTCAGCGGAGCCGTGGAGCTGTGATGTCCGAGGCATCGGAAGTGCTCCGCGGCTCGGCTCTGCTCGGTACGGCGCGGCGCTGAGCGGCTCCTCGCGGGCAGAAGCGTCCCAAGCACCCTGGAGAGCTCCGGCAGCGCCGCGCCAGCCGCCCGCCTAGTGTCCTGCAGCGCCCCGCGCCCTCCCGCCGGGCCCCGCTGAGCCCGCCCCGCCGCTCCGCATCGCAGCAGAGCTGCCGCCTAATCCCAACCGCGGCGGCTGCAGGCGCCCACCGCCCCTCCCGCCTGGCCCCGGCTCCTGCCAGCAGCCGGCAGCCCGCAGCCGACCGCATCCCGGGCACGGGGGGTGCCGCTGCCCCGGCGGCGCGGGGCGGGAGGGGTGGCAAGGCGGGGGCTGGGCACGGCCGTCCCCCCCGCAGCGCTGTGGCTTGCGAAGGCAGCCGGGGCGGGACCGGAGACCGGGGACAACGAGGGGACGCCCTGAAGGGGCTGCCCCTGGAAGGAGAGATGACACCACTCGGGGCGCGGGGAGGGCTCATCTGAGGGTTGGGTTCGGTGTTTGACCTCAGAAGAGCCCCTGACTGACTGCCCCTGCGGGAAGAGGGATGGGAGTTATTCTGCTTTGCCTATAGCACCTATAGCGCTTTTCTTAGGAAATGGGGGTGGGGGTCGGAATCCTATTTCAGTCTTTTCTCTGAAAGTTCAGTGCTGATGGACACACAAAAATTATATCCTGTTCAATTCCACTTTTTAGAAAAGATGGTCTAGTGCCATGAGGCAGACTAGTAGGGAAATCCAAAGAGTTTGAAAGTTCTGAGGAGAAGATTGGAAGGAAATTATGGGAAGCAACAGGGAAAGAACATTGTAAGGGGGAAACAGGAAAGTTACTAACGAGAAGAGGGAGGAACAGAGAATGAATTTACAAGTACAGGTGACAATAGGAAGGAGAAATGATTACAGTTATTGTTAGAGAAAGCAAACGACCTTTCATGCAAGCTGGAAGCTGCTTGTATTAGAAAAGGATAAAGATTTCTGAGTGATCTTGAGAAATATTGTTTGATAAATCCTTGTGGAAATCTGTATGGTTTGTTTATGCAGAGAGGAACAGTATGGAAGGAAAATATGCCTGAGGTTGTAGAGTTAGGATATTCTGTGACTCTAAAAAGCAATGGCCTTTGAACACCAGCATCATATCTTGGAGAACCAATGAAAGGGGAGCTGTGGGAGTAGTTCAGGGAGAGATCTCTGCATATGTGAAATATATCTGGCTAGGCACTTTCCTCTCAGTGTTAGCCTCAATATAATCTGCTTAATTCATTCCCCTATAGCCACTAATTTGTGTTAGATGCTAGACAGCAGCCCCACCTCTGTGTGCAACTCCACTAGTTGCACAGTCCATGTGACTGTCTCAGGCCAGAATCTAATTTAACTATTAAAATGCCATACAAAGCTCAAGTGCTGAAGAAGGAAGCAGATGTGGAAAAAGGCAAAGGTTGAACTGAAATCTGAGGGAAGCATAATGGAGTAATTACAGAAAGAGAATGAAATATAGAAAAACTTTTTACACAGAACAGAAAAAATTAAAAGATAATTCAGTAGAGAAGATGCAGGAAAAAAATGAGAAAGAGGGATTTTATGCATTCCTCATATCCAAGGATAAGACGTATTTCAGAAATAGGGTATTTCATTAGAAATCTTTACAGTAATCACGTGTTCCACGTCCAGGTATATTGTCTTTTTTGTTTCAAAAATATATCACATGTTTCTTTTACCTCAGTTCTTAATTTATATTTTCTATTTTGCCATATCCTTATTCTTTTTTTAGCTCTTCTTCAAGGTTGTTGCAATGGGTATCACTAGATAATAACACCTACGATATATTTTCAATCCAGTTTGGATTTCTTTCTTGATGAATATCAAGTGTATGGCTGAAGAATGTCCTAGAATATCACTAACTTACTTCCTCTGTTCCCTGAACTGTTCTATTAATGTTTCTTTTTTTTTTTTTTTTTTTTTCAGTAGTAGTGGTTACATAAATTCAGGGACTCTTTGTATTCAGTACTCCAAGTTTTCAAGAAGTTTATCCTTTTGTTCTTGTTCACCCTGTAGCTCTGCATGGAAACAGTGATCATGACAAGAAGCTGTTTAAACCCTTAACTGAAAGCATAATAGCAAACAAAGTAAAGAATACCTGTATTGCTCTAGGACAGTGTGTCAAGGCAGTTGCTCTATGGAGTCGGTGTAGAGTACTTCACTTCTATATTCAGAACAATTATGTCTTATCGTTCCTCTTAAAACTAGTGTTTAGTGAGGCTGCTTCTCCATGTGCTATTTATCTTTGTGCGTTATGTACTTCAACAGTGAATTGGCCTAATATTTATTTATGCTGAAGCAAGTGATTTTTGGTTTTTTTATGATACTATTAGTTACAACTACCAGCATGAACTCTCCAGTAGGAACAGTTCTATTAATTATAAATATAGGCTATACTTTAAATCTACAGAGTTCAAACTTCTCAAAATCCCCATAGGAAAGACATACAATTGCTTCTGCTTTATGTAGAAACTTTGTTGTGGCATCATTTTGTTCTGCTAAATAAGAATGTTATTTCAAGCTCTTGAAAATTTTCATATGGGGTGTTGAATATTAAAATACTGTCTTCTGAGTGGATTCAGACATCTCCCTTTGATTCATGAAAAGTTCCATTTCAACAAAGCACTCAAGAACATGTTGCTGACTTCAGTGAAATTTAGAAGCATAGAAGCATACTTAGGTTTTAATCACAAGCTTTGGTAAAATATTCTTAAGTGGTTTAATTCACTATTGTTTGGATATTCATCTTCTTATTCCTTCCATATTGCTATTGGTAGACTTACCTATTATACAAAGCTGAACACAAAGCTGTGTCCAGTTGCCGTGGTTTAAGCCCAGTCAGCAACTCAGCCACACAGCCCTCGCTCACTCCCTGCCCTTTTCTCCCCCAGGTCCTGGAGGGATGGGGGGGAGAATTGAAAGAATGTAACTCCCAGAGGTTGAGATAAGAACAGTCCAGTAACTAAGGTATAACACAAACCACTGCTGCTACCACCAATAATAATAATGGTAAGGGAAATAACAAGGGAAGAGAATACAACCGCTCACCACCCACTGACTGATACCCAGCCCGACCCCGGCAGCGATCTAACGCTTCTGAGTAACTGACCCCGGAATATATATACATACTGGGCATGATGTGCTGTGGTATGGAATACCTGTTTGGTTAGCTTGGGTCAGGTGTCCTGTCTCTGTTTCCTCCCGGCTTCCCCTCCTACCTGGCAGAGCATGAGACTCAGAAAGTCCTTGGTCAGAGTAAACATTACTGAGCAACAATTAAAACCATCGGTGTTATCAGTGCTGTTACCAGGCTGAAAGTCAAAAACACAGCACTGCACCAGCTACTAAGAAGGAGAAAAATGCTACTGCTGAACACATGACACCAGTCTTTAGAAGATCTTTATGGTATCTTTTTATCCTTCTGGTAGATACGGTAAATTAAAAGGTAGAACTTGTTTGAACATCCATTTAAAAAAAGAAGTTCATGGAGTGTCACTGTAGTATGAATTTGTCTCAAATATCAGTGTTGTTTATATATGTCTTGTATACTTGGAGAACAACATAACAGAATATTGCTCATCCTTCAAAACATGATAGCTGGTATGCATATAATATGTGCATACAAAGCTGAGCTGTTTAATTTACTTTCAGTGGTATTGAAGGTTACTTGAAGCATATTCTCAGCAAATGGAAAACATTATATATTGAAATGAAAAATTTTCACCAGAATACGTTAATATTACTATCTAGTTCTCCCATAACCAGCAGGGTGTGTAGTGACTCTTTCTCTGGTCCAACCAGTATTTAGGTATTTTTGAAAATGGATCACTTGTATTTATGAACTTGAGACATGTACACCCAGGAGTAGCCTAGGAGTCAAAAATGCCATAAAGTTACTAGGAGATGATCCTAATGTGAATCAAAACAGTAGATTACCTTTTAAATGAGGATACTTTAACAACTTCATGTATTTGCACTCAGCAAGATAAATGTAAGTCAATTTAGCAGAATAACTCACTTTCATTTGAACATAAAATTTATACAACTGAAAGCAAGATAGTGCAGTTACTCAACAGTATTCATAGAAAGAAGCCAATGTGCAGGTATGGATTGAAGGATTACTGTATGTACTTTTTGGTGTGACAGAGTCCTTGTGGAATATTAAAGCAATCATAGTGGTAGTCATGAGAAGCTGCTATAATTATTTTAGTGTGCCCAATCCTGGAACATATAGTAGTACAATATGTTTAATCATTCTGTAAGAAGGCTGCTGACAAATTTGAAAGTTTTCTGAAAAGAACTACAAGAACATTACAGTTTGGAATACTTTCCTAACATAAGATTAAAGCAGATTAACTTGTGAAAAACAGAAAGGTTTAGATTTGTCTTTAGATACCCTGATGATGCCAGAAAAAGTATGTAAAATGAAAGCCATTTTTAAATAAGCAGGAGTAGTAAATTAACAAGACTGGAATCTGATAAAAGATTAATTCAGAATAATAAAAAACCCCAACAAACCTACTTTGAAGCAATTGAATGTTTGAAACAACTAAAAAGGCAGCAGAACTGATCACCATTTAAATTCTTTAAATGTAGGTCAGCTGTATGTTCTGGGTTTGACCCAGAAGCCGCTGGGTAAAATTTTATGAGCCTTGAGATTCAGAAGTTCAAACTAATGGCTCCAGTGTTAAAACATGTGAGTCCAAAAACCCAAAGTGTTTTGTCATGATATATTCAGCTACAAAGTTAAGCTGTGTGCTTTCTTATAAAAGGAATAAGTTGACCTGACAAACAAAAGATTGGCTTCCAATCTGAGAGTTGAAAACCATGTATATCATAACGGTAAGGAATAAAGATCTCACATATGTAGGCTTTACCACACTTGTATTGCCAGTTTGAATATTCCAGCATTTTAAGAGGGTGTTGTGATGGGATATGACATCACTGTAGTTTTAGATTCTGGTTTTACTGAGACATGTTTGATTATGTTAATTAATCTGGCTTTCTCGGTACACAGGATTCCCCAGGATGTAATTCATTGAAGTGTGAAACCCCAGAGGCTTTGACCTATTACTAAATACAAAGCTACAAACAGAATAGAGTTTTTTTGATAAATGCAATCCTAAAATAGAAAGACCAACTTTAAAATATGGGAGTAAAACTACTAAAAAGATTCTTCAGTATTCCTCAATAAGCAACAAAATGCTTAGCAATGTATTTCAGTCTCTGAAAATAGAGAGTCTGTGTAAGAGCATTTACCAGCTTTCTCTATAAGAAATATAGGTGTTCACCACAAGGATATAACATAGCATTCTTCAGAACGTATTACCTTAAAAGGAAGTCTTGGTGTAACTAAAATAAATAGGCTTTTTAGTCTGGTTTGCATAACTGTTGGCTGTTGCATTTAATTTCAGGATGCATACAAATTGTTCCTAATTCATGGTTAATTAGATTATCAGTCTTTTAACAAATTGAAACATGACTGGCAAATTGCATGTGTTCAGATAGCTTTTCTTTTCAAGCACCTTCTATCTTAAGCCTTAATTCTTTTCATTCAGAGGGAGTTGCTCAGTTCCAGTGGCAACTGATGTCTTTCTATCCATCATGTGCTAAACCTAACCTCTGGGGAGATGGGTCATAGCAGCAGAAATTAGGTGATCTGTATTTTACTCTCAGTGCTAGAGTTCATCCAATGTTAATGAGTAGTACATTACAGAATAATAGTCACACGTATGTATCAAGTGTATATGCAGCAAAATTTGGAAAATATATTGATACAGGGAGAACAGATTGGCAACTTCAATGAAAAACCCCACTGTGTGTTGTAATCAACAGGTATAAATGTAAAAAATACCCCCCAGAAATTGTCTAATATCTAAATGTAATATTATTATCAAATATTAGCAGCTATGTTTACAAAATGCGTGCATGCATATCCACTTTATAAGAAAACAACTAAGCAAGGATATAAATACAGTGTAAATTTGTACTCCATAAGTAGTCAGCACTGAAAAGAAGTGCTCAAATGTAGCTGATATGTTTATACTCACTACAGTGTCTTGAGTGCCTTGGAGCAAAATCTGGTCTTTGCTTTATGTTCTTATAAACAGATTTTCTGTTAGATAATGAGAGTCAATGGGAAGTTAGTATTTTCTCTGTTTTACAAAAAAGAACAGAAGAAACAGTGGTCTAATAAAGAGGCAGAAATGCCTGTGAGCTGCTGTGCACAGAGATCAGTCAAAAGCAGAAATATTTTCAATCTAATCTCATACTTTGTTATTAGCTCCTTTTGTTAATCAAGGCTTCAGTCTGTTAAACACTGTTTAGCTCAAAGCAAGTGAGCTGTTCTGCTGAAGTCAGCGGTTTTGTTGTCTCAAGCCTCAAGGGAGACAGTTCCTGCTAGTTAGTCAGCGTTCTTCTGTTTTTATTTAATTACTCATAATCATAGCAGAACAGTGTTTAAACATCCAGAGTAGGCTGCCATTTTCCTAGTGTGAAACTCTCAAGTTTCTTCCATTTTTTGAGTGTTGTGTTTATTTTTTTCTCTTTGCCCATGGGATAGTTTTGCATAAAAAAAATAACTCTGGGAAGCAAATTGTACCTGTGTGAATAAACTCACATGGATTTTTATGATAGAAATACAATTGCTTGCATATGTAAAACATAGTATTGGTTGAGACCATTTAATGATACAGCTGAAAACATGTGGTTCTTGTAATGAATGGAATTATTAAAAGGACACCTCAGTGGTTTATATTTTAGGCTGTACTGATATTTGTGCTCAGTCAGGGATTTAGATATGACATTTTCAAAATCTGCTTGTGTTGGATTAGGTTTGTTTCTACTGGAGTATTTTACATTTTTATATATATATATATATATATATATATATAATAGCTTTTAAATAAGCACTTTTCAGTGCCCATGAGCAGATGCAGCAAAGTCATAGTGATACCAGGTGTGTGTGAAATAGAAGGAATCAAACCTGTGAACCCATATTTTCCTATCCTGCCACAATTAGCAGTATTTTTTCATGTTGGAGAGTACACAGGTTTTGCAGCGTGTTCTGGAAGGTAACAAACACAAGTATGAATTTAGAGAGTAAATTCTAAAGATGTGGGCCAATGTGGAAAATCTCCCACTGTCTCTCTCTTGTTATGGTCTGTGCTCAGATCCAGTGTTTGTGCTGACTGTACATGCTACATCTAGCCTAATGACAAAGAAAGGGCATAAATCTATTAAGAAAATTAGGAGCAGTATTAACTTTCAATAACTTTTTGAGTTCTTCTATGACTTAAATAACTTGCAGGGGATCCTTTATAATGATTGGGAAAATTATTCCAAAATGCAAGACCTGGCATAGCTTAGTTTGGTAGCTGGCTGTTACTTTATAAGCACTGCTACTGCAAATATTTTCAGAGTGGTGACTGAAAACCAAATTATTTTTTGTCCACTTTTTCCTTCATAGCTCTTTCAAAAAACATTTTGATACCTGTTGACTTATTTCAGCTAATTAATTTGCTGGAAAATATATTATTTTGGTGATAATTAATTACATAAAATTGTTTTAATATGTATTACTCTTTACATGGAATAAGTGCTTGACAACATTTTGACTTGTTTATAAGGGTATGTATGACTAGATCATTTACATTGAGGTGTAGTTATTCACCTTCTGATATTTCCTCTTCAGTCTATTTGAGAATCCTGTATTTGGAAGCTCTTCCCAGAAATACAGCAAATAAACATTATCTCAGAAACATAATAGAACAAAGTGAAACCATCCCTCACTGTTCTATACAGCAACCAAACTACTAGACATTTCTATTTGTTCAGAACATGAGTTATAACAGTTTGGAAAAATTGATGGTATGTAAAATGATAATTTATGAGCAGTGTGTATTACTATAACACACCATAATGTATATTCCTTTTACAGTAGGTGTCTTAATACCTTAAGATTTAAAATAATGTGTGCATGTGAGCAATCCTGCTGATGTACACTGTGAACTAAATCTTCATTAAAGAAACTATATGTTTTCACAAAGGAATTTCGGAGTACCAGTGAGAACCTCCTCAACAGAAGGTGAAGGCTTCTCCCTCAGTCTTGCTGCAGAATGAGTTTAAAGAAAAGATCCTGGAAAAATAACAAGTAAAACTTGGGCTTAAGTCTTAGTTTTAGCTTGAATGTTGTTCCTCAGCCCTTGTAAACCCAGCCCTTAATCTCAGATTTCATTATATCTCAGTAAACCATAAAAGACCTGATAATTCACAAGATTTTGAAGATGTTCATGTTCTAAGTCAGAAACAAACACTTTCAATTTTTCTGATAATTTTCAATGTCTTCCTTTACTTTTTTGTTGAAATCAACTGGACTTAAAAGTTCTAGTTCCTGTAAAAAAAAAAGGGCAACAGTTGATCTGAATTCATGGCTGTCAGGGAGAAGGATTTAAAGCATCAGAGTCAATTGTGCATGATATTTCAAAATTACGTTTGTAATAGCAAGCAACTTCACATAAATAATTTTCTTCATCAGTATCAATTCTTGAAGATAAAAAAATTGCAGCAGTATTAGCAAAAGATTGAAAATTTTTCATTGCAAAGCAAATGTTCTACAGTTTGATACTTTTGTTTTAGTAGTGATTTTAGAATTGTCTTAAGAGTGGTGGGATTTATTAGCATTATATATTATTATTTACTTTATTATTAATAGGTAAATGCATTAAAAAATGGAAAAGTAACACACACTAACAGTTAGTCATGGTTATAGTTATTTTCTCTTACTTTGTGAGAGACTAAACTTCCTAACTTCCACTTGACTACTTTCAACTGAGTGCTTTCAGTAGGCTTGGTTGCAGATGTGAAACCAGTGTCTGCAACAGAGAGGAGGACTGCCGTAGGAATCTGCTGGCAAACAGCCTGGGCAACACTATACTGAAAGAAGTGTTATTACTTATGATTGTACCTGATTCAGGATAGTAATCTATAAAGATGCTTCAGCCAGTTCGAAATAATTTCGCAACACCAATAACCACACTCTCCTGTGGCCTAATTAGTTGTTTTGGGAAGGTGCTGGGAGGAGAACAGGTTATGCACTTCTTTGAGCAGCACTAATTCCTCTACCCATTGAGATCCTTTGTTTCTTCAACACACTGGTATTTCTGTGTGTACTGTGAAACAGTGAGTATGTCTGGAAGTTGACTTTTGAGACACTGAGTTTAGTCCATAGTTTTTTGGGCAATTTCACCCTGTAAAGTCATCTACGGTTTGACACATGTAAGTTACATTGTAAAAATATCTTTTTCTGCTGCTGCTCTTATACCAGTAGTATCTTACTGCTTTCATGATTGGAAGCTTTTTTCCTAATTTCAAACTTTGATTTATTTCTGGCAGGTTTAAATTCACATACAGTTTTCTGTTTGGTTGGGTTTTGTTCATTTTTTGTTTGTTTGTTTGTTTGTGTGGGTTTTTTTGACAGTATTATTATTTTCCTTCCCTTGTGTTTACCTCAGGAAATGTATTTGCCAAATGAACCGAGCTCTTGCAGTCTCCTGAGTAGCTTTTCTCACCTTTTTTTTTCCAGTTTGAATTTCTTTTCTCAAAACTAAATGATAAGGATAAAATGCAATATTCTGCCTAAGGGCAGCTCAGGACTTTATTGAATGATCATAGTACTTTCCTAAGAAGCTACTTTTCCAGTATTCTGGACATAAGCAGTATTCATTTTGAAACAAACTAAAGAAAATAAAAATCTCTCCATTCATAGGTTTTGTACCATCTAGTTAGATGTTATTTTAGATGTGTTGCTTATCTTGGTCCTTCATGAGCTCATGAAATCTACTGGATTCAGAGGCTTTTAAAACACTTTATCAATTTAATCACATTCTGGAATGTACTGTAGTGATCCTGTATGCTCATGTCAGGGTCCTAAATGCGCTAATGTTATTAATGACCCTGACAACAACATGTGTATCCTCCAGCCACGTGCAGCATCAGGAGAGTTGTAAGATTGCTGTCACTTTTTTTGTTATTTCCATTTTTTACTGAAGATATCATGTCTTACTGCTCCTGGCTGGACCTGTGTTGCAGCCTTTCCTCTTCCCCCATCTACTGCTTTCTCCTGATAGATCTCATTCCCAGAGCTGGTTCATCCCTTGCCATGTCTGGTGCAGTCAATGGACTCTGTTACTAGGGTGATTGTATCCACCCTACTAGGGTACTGTGGGACTGCACCCGACCATAGAGGGTATGGCTTATAGTGGGTATGCCTTTGGCCCCTGGCTCGCCTTCCTTCCAGGTCAGCTAGCCCTCATGGCTCCCTGATGCCTTGCTGTACATGTATCTGGAAACCTGTAAGCTTCTAGGAAAATGAAAAATCTCTGTGAAAGTGCATTGAAGATATTGGGTATGAAAAGCTTCTGTTCTCACATGGTAGCGCTTTACACCTAATTTGATCCTACAAAAGGACAGGCTGTGAAGACTCAGAAACACTCACTGTACAGCTTATTGTACCCACATCCATGCTTTGATGATATAAAAATATTTGCTAGTGTTGGCAGCTCTCAGAGAATATATTCTCCATTGGCTATTCCCTCGCATGTCAACTTCAATGAAATAAATTCGTGTCTAGCTTTCAAACTAAAGGTATTAAACAACTTGATATGCCTGACTGAATTTCATTTTTTCCTGTACTAATACATATTTATTAATGCAGCAATGCATAGAACAAAAATACCTGAGTTTGTACATTAATCTGCTGACTTGAATGCTGCTATTTTGTTAATACAGGCACCATCCATGACCAATTGATGATGGATACTGCTTTTTTTTTTCTTTATTTTAATAAACACCATATCAAAGTATAAACAAAATTTTAGATGTTTATACAAAGTATGTTTAAAATTCATAAACATTCTGAAGCAAAAACTTATATATCTCCTATAAAAGTTTTGAGAAAAAACTTCTGGTAATAAAACATTGCAAAAAGAGCCCCACTTTGAGGGGGAAGAGTTGTCTCCAGATTATTTCTTCCCAAGCACAACCTCTACCACTCTAATTCACACTCTAGTGTGTACAGGCCAAATCAGCCAGCCAGCCAGTAAATTAAATTAAGCTCCTAACAAGGTAACTAAAAACCTTGGACTCCTACCTACTGCTCCTTTCTTTACATTAGGAGAAACAGATTAGATATGCTCTTCTGATGTCCTAACCTGCTGAAGCACTACAGCTGCCCTGAAAGGTAATTAACATATGATTTTATTTTTGGGTTGTTTTTTTTTTTTTTTTTCTAGTTTGTTTGTTTCTCCCCCCAATGTTTTTATGTTTTTAAGTTAAATATATCCTGTTGCTCGGCTGCTGTTTGTTCCTTGGGAATATGGCTCTTTGGAGTTGCCTGAGGAGGTAGCTTGCTTTGCATGTTTTGTTTTCATTCTATCAGTATTTTTTGAGTACAGGGACCCATTACATGGAGTAATGATTTGTAAGGTAGGGAAGCTTAATGCAGTTGATGGCTTGCTGTTTCTTTGTAGTATGCTTCTCTGACAAATGTTGAAATGTTGAAAATATGAAATGTTGAAAAATGAAATGTTGAAAAATACTGTCCTGTTTTGGATGCTAGGGGACTATTTCAGCTTTTTTATAATTGTAGCAGTGTGCTGATGGAGTATAAAGAGTCTGGAGAAAGTATCTGCTTTCTCGTCACCTTTTCTTTCTATTCCAGTTTTCAGCATGGAGTTTACTGTGCAGTTCTGAGGGGAGAGAAGGTTGTGCTGACAAAATTTAGCTGACTACTAGTATAAAAAAGGCATGGTTGATTGTTCGGCTTCCCACACTGATATTATTTCTCTGCTTGGTTGTTTCATTGTATTAATTCTTAAATCAACCTACCTCCTGACTTAAGCTTTACTGTCTTACCCATTATTTCATGTTTCCAGTATTTGTAATTCACATCTTTAAGGGTTGGGGTTTGGTTTTGTTTTAGCATTTTTGGGTGTTGGTTTGCTTGGGTTTTTTTGTTTGTTCCTTTCCCCTGAAACAAACTCATAAGCTTGTAGGATTTGGTTATTTCCTTCTAATGCTTTCTACTTAACCCTTTCCAGCTCTTGCTGATCATAATTGAATTACAGATGTGGAGAGAGAAAACATGGATTGAAAAGCACTTGTAAAATGACTCTTAATTGGTGTTTATACAACATTTCCAAAGTCGGTATTGGTTTTGTGCCTGTATTTTTAAGTTGTTTCTAGGCGGTGTTTCGCATTGCCTTTCTTCCTGGGTTTGCCCTAAATGGAGGCTGCTTAGGTGACTCTGCTTCCAACATGAGTGCAAATAATGAAATGGAAGTAAGCATAGGTTGAAGAAACATTGCTTAGTGAGGTGATGTGAGCAAACAGGAAAGTGGTGCCAGAGTGCAAGAACTTTTCTATGATCAGACATAATGTGGTTTGGAATTCAGTTGTGCAACTAAACCAATGGAGTGTATATACATAAAATCATAGAATCATTAGGGTTGGAAAGGACCTTAAGATCATCTAGTTCCAAGCCCCCTGCCACAAGCAGGGACACCCCACACTAAACCATGCCTCCCAAGGCTTCGTCCAACCTGGCCTTGAACACTGCCAGGGATGGAG
>JBCJKH010010806.1:25707-41961 GCA_039877255.1 Loriculus beryllinus | reverse complement strand
GAGGGAGATGGAGACTGGGATTGGGAACCCAGTCATGGTGGGGTTTCTTATCTGGTGTGCAAGCTGCAGCCCTGGCTGGGCAAACGCCAAGTGGGTGCAGATGAAAGGGAGAAGGGGAAAATATCCCCAGCATGAAAAAGACAGAGAAATCAAGCACATGCTGCTTGGGAAAAATGACTGAGAGAGAGATGAAAAGATGGGATCTAAGTCTCTAAAAGCTGGAGAGACCTGCTATTGATTCTGGCTTGGGAAGAAGGGGCCTGAACAAGAGCTGGTGTGTTGTTAAGTGCACTTAGCTCCTCTTGTTAGATGGCAGAACAGGCCCAGATGGACAGGGTACTAATTCCCGTCAGGAATCATTACCAGCCACGTGCTGGATGGGGTACCTCCAGCAGTGAAGACGGCACTGTGAGGCCAGGAACCCCACAGCATCCCTGCGCAAACTATCCCAATAGCATAAGAAAAGCTGTTTCTTCCATGTAAAGAGAATTCCTTGTACCTCAATGTGTGCCTGTTGCCCTGGTGTTTACTTCCAGCCACACAAGCACCCCATCTCCTGGGAGAAATCTTCATAGGAAGAGCCAGTGATGGAGTTTCCTCCCCTCTATAGACATAAGGTGGATGGACCCGCTCCACATAGCAAAGAAACAGAAGATATGTTTGCTCACAGCAATTATGCATTGCCATAGCGAACAAAACATCTCCACACAGACATCAAGCTGCTTCTGCACCACATCCCATCTCTACACACCCCACCGCTCCAGTCCCCCTGTTCCATCAGCTCCCAACATGCACTCTCCGGAGCCAGGGCAGAATTCCCATCTCCCATTGATGGATTGAGAAAGGAAAGTTTAGCTTTCCTGGCTTTGAACAAAATGACTGAACGTTAGGGGGAATGAAAAGAAAACAGGGCAGAAATGATGCATCCTGATCCAGACGCAGGAGCCGATGGTTTAAGGATAATTCAGGCACCGCTCCCTGGGTTTCCTCTGTCTTTTTTTCCTCTTTTAAAGAATGAGAGCAAAAGAAAACAGGGGGTTTAAGCTTCGCTTCCTTTCATTTTACACCGAGTTCAGTGGCTTTTCCTCTATAGCTCAGGTAAGAACAGAGGGCTCCAGATTAAAGCCAAACACGGCAGCAAGCAGAAAGCTGCCAAGATGACAGAGAGGACAAAGTCAGCTAAGACAAAGGATGGGAAAGTCTGTTTTCTGCAAGATTCCCACTTTAGGATTTTCTGGGGATTAATCCAGAAATGGCAAGCAAGCGGCACATTCAGGACTCTGATCCTAACTCTCTCAGCCTGGATGTGGGGATACAGGAAGCCTCGTCTCAGCGTGTCCAGGCTCTCACAGACATTTAATACACCCTAGATTTTTATAGCTATCTAGGTGGGTGGACAGATGGACAGACAGACAGCACGCTAGACTGACAGCTCTAAATACCTCTTTTCATGAGTGTGGGTAGCATCCAAGTGTAGTGCCTCCTGCCAGAGCATCTCACGTGCTGGCGAAACACCCAGCTCACTTCAGCCCTTGGTCCTCTTGCACGGCTCCCAGAGAGACCTGGTTCTGGGTGAAGACCTTGGTTTCATCACTCCCAAGCCCAACCAGGGCCCACCAGCTGCTTCCAACAGCATCACCCACCATGGAGAGCCTCTTCTCCTTGCTAGGCTGGGATGCCTCCAACCCCACCTCTTCTCCTTGGGACCAAAACCAATCTGTTAGGAGGGGATTTGCCTACAGCCATTCCCCCTCCATTGCAAAGCCAGTGAGGGGTCACCCCATAGACCACGTCTTCATTGCAAATGAGCCTGCAGTGACATACTCTCAGTGTCCCCAGAGGCTCTGCTAGGAAACTTTCCCTGCTGTCTTGTTTATAGATCTATTCTTAGCTCAACTTTGCCTCATTGCAGAAAACAGCAAGGAGCCTTTCATCCCGTGACCCCAAAGCACCTTAAAGAATATGAGCTGAGCTTCGTGGAGAGGAAATAGCATCCTCTCTGTTAGAAAGGGGGGGTGCAACCAGGGAGACAGGCAGCAGACCAGCAAGTACAGGGTGCAGCAAATACACAGCAGAGGCTTTAGATGAGACACAAGGCAAGAGGCAAGATGGAAAGCATGAATAGTCCTTCTCCTCAATCTGAAACCACCTTTGTGACCACTCTCCTGGTCTGTCTGCTCCAGGTAGCACCCACTGCTCTCTGCTAAAGGCATTGATAGGTGGGAAATACATGACTGAGAGCCTGTTTTCAACCAGGAGCAGCAGAGGGGAGGTTGGCTGCAAATAGGCCCATCGTTGGGATGCTCCCAGGGGAAGGGACCTCCAGAAGGTTGTGAAGAAGCCACCAAACCACCTTGTTCTCGCTCTGCTCCTGGATGAAACCACTTTGCTTCCTTGTTGCATTGTGCTGTGATGGTGATCACCCAACTGCAAGGGCAGCCCTGCTCCAGGAGCCCCACTTACACAGCACAGTTCTGGTGTCCTCAACAGCAGAAGGACATGGAGGCATCAAGGCCAGGTTAGACAGAGCTTGAAGCAACCTGGTCTAGTGGAAGGTGTCCCTGCCAATGGCAGGGGGTTGGAACTAGATGAGCCTTAAGGTCCCTTCCAACACAACCCATTCCATGATTCTATGCTCATCACCTAAATCGAGGAAGGAGAGCAGGTGCCTGGAGACGGGGCACCGCATCCTCGTGCAGCACACAGAGTATTTTCCATATGCTGCCTGATCGGTTATATCGGTTTCTTCAAATGCTCTTGCACAGCTATTTCGGAGGCATCATGTGGAACCATCTGTTATGTTATATATTGCACAGAGCCCGGCCAATTTGGAGATACTGTAATTTTATCTCTTCCATTTCATATGCGGCGCAGGCATTTTGCAAGGCGCGACTTGACGGGGAATGGGAATTTGCAGAGGGATGGAATGCACGTATATCAAGAGGCGAAGCCCAAAAATGAGTGGCAACAGCAGCTCCCACCCATTCCAGACACCAGAGAGGAGTTCTGAGGGAAGAACCTGGACATTTTGGGTCTATACCTGCATTGTCCAGGGTGGAACGCACCTCTCCCCATCTCTCCCATTACATCCCTGCCTCCACCAGCAATGCTGCAGGGTGGAGGGATGCCTCCAGCATCTCACAGATGTCCTTTTCCCTGCTTCCCCCAGCTTTTCCAGGCAGAACTACAGTTCTCCCATCACACCCACGAGCCACGTCTCCCCATGCAAACCCAACATCAGTAGCAAAGGATGCTCCATGCCAGGCTTTCCCCAGGGAGCACTGGCAGCAAGAGGTGGAGCCAAATATTGTGCAACTTGGCCCATTTCAAGAGCCCATCAACAAAAAGCATTTCTGCTTTGTGGGGTGAGCAGCAACGAGCCTTGAAGGTGGAATTCTCCCCTTGAATTATCCACATGGATAACTCCATGCTGCAAAAGCAGAGGAAAGCAAGTGCTCCCAAGTCATCACCACTTGTAGCAGCTCTTTCTCAAGTGCCAAACGAAGTTTGGTGTCGCCCCACTTGATCTCTTCCGATTTCATTAGGAAAAGAGACATTAAAACAGCAGAAAGCTTCAGATTTCCTGTGTTTTGCTGGCTCCCTCCTCTGGCACTTGGAAATATTTGTAGTTTGCATTGGATCTGGCCAGGAAGCACGTGGAAATGCATCCAGTGTCCTCTTTGGTTAGACCTGCTCTTCAAGTCTTGCTCTGACCCCATCGTGCAGAATCTGGGTTTTAAAAGCCTTTTTTGCTATCCTTACTTACTCTAATTCCAAGGAAAAGGAGAATTCAGCAAAAAATACTCCTGCTACTGTCTAATATCCAAAAAGCAGTCAAATGCACTTGGAGAAAAGCAATGGCAGCACCAGAGCACAGAGAACCATGAAGGAATACGCAGGAACCTCACAGCCAATTCCTTGAGTGTTCCCTACCCAGAGTTTCTCCCTGCCCACCATTAATAAGACATCACCTTATGTCTGGAAGCCATAAAGGAAGGCATAAATCTCTGCTTTCAGTTGCATTGCATTTTTGTCCTAGTTCATTAATAAGCATTAATTCCTCAGGTTTGTGTGCGTTTCCTATGCTTCCCAGCACTTCAGTTTTGCAGTTGAAAGGAACACTTCAAGGGCTTTTTCAACATTATTGTTCACAAAACTCTTCTGATGGAAAACAGCATTTCTATTCTGGTTTAAAACCTGTAAACACCCTTTCCCCTTTATAAAGAAATAAAGTCTGTTTCTCCAGTTACCAAAGGCAAGCAAGCAGGGAGCTACAGGGAGCCCATTAACTTGGGGAGCTCAGGGTGTTCAACTATAATAAATAGGCATGCTTGTTTCTCCATCTTCCCCCTAATGTTTCAAGGACTTTGGATGCCACCACCCAACTCAAACACATAAAGCCAGGTTCTTACTAAAGCCTGAGCTTAGTTTAAGGAGATGCATTCATCTTGCCCCCAAATAACTTAATTGAGGGCTCTCTGCTGTGGGGCACATAATGGAAGCAGATCCCATGCTAACAGGTTTTGTAACAAGTGCATTGTTTTCTACTATGGTCCTCCAGTGGAAAATCCAAGCCAGGCCTCTGGAGTGGGGATGGACAGGGAAAAGGAAGAGGTTCAAAGCAAGAGAAGGGAAGCTGCAACAGGCACACAGAAGAAAACTGCCACTTCAAGACACTACAGGATCACTAGCCCCCCTCAAGTGCTGCTGCCTCCTTCCCCAGGCACTCAGTACTTCACATCTGGAGAGTTACTTGTGCACGTCAGTCATTCCCTACGCGGATGTGGAATATCCAGCTACAAGCTACATAAATATTGACAGGGCACGTTATTAAATCAACAGATCTTCTCAAGCATTCAATATTGACCACTTCAAGAAGGCAAAACAACAAGTCCTGGAGGACAGGGAGTCCCAAATGGGATAGGCACAAAGGTGATCAACGTGCTGGATGCAGTCCTTTGCTCATGTCCCGAACCTCAGCTGGGAGATGAGGAAAGAAATGAAAGCCCTAAAGAGATAAGGAGGCAAAATCCTTGCACGGGAGCAATGCCTTGTCAAGACATTTGTTTTCCTGCTTCTGTTCCCTTCTGGTCAAGTAACTTGAAAATTCAACAGCCGTGCACAGAGAGCTGGGGCAAGGAAGGAGCACAAAGGCCATGTATTCCTCAGGGGACCATCAATCACAGAAAGAAGGCTGCCAAATCACCCTCGAGCTTCCCAAATGTGTTAATAGATGGGATTAGAGAGCTCCTTCTGGGGATCAAAGCAGAGCTCCAACTCCCAGAGGCCTCCTTTTGCAGCGGCTCATGTAAATACTTTCTTTGGGAGGGGGGTTCACAATCCCCTGAGTCTTATTAAAGATCTGGAGAGAAAACAAAACTTGTTGGATGGAACCACACTTTATCCCATTTCAAACCAAAAGGACGCACAGATGCCAGCGTTGTGTTATTTGGATGTAAAGCCTTGGGTCTTAATATCTTAATGCAGCACCCCACCACCAAAAGGTGCCTCATCATCACCCCTGCTCTGTAATTAAACTGGAAATTACCATTCAGAGGTTGAGCTCTTGTGTGGCCAATGGTATCCATCTTTCTGATCTCAACCCATAAAGATATAATAACTACAACAAGAGCTTGCTGGAGAAAATGAGTGTTACAAGCCCATCTGGCTTGGATCACAAGAGTTCACAACCAAGAGTGGCAGTAGCCTTGCAGCTCATGTCCCCCGGTAATAGGAACTTGCTGATTTCATGAACTCAGAAAGCAATCCAAAGGAGAATCATTCTTTATAATTGTTTTTCCACTTCTCCTCCAGCTGCAGGAATAATGACTGCACAATTCTCCTAACAACATGATCATAATCTATCAGTTCTATGAACTATAGAATGAACCCAAAGAGATAATTGGTGCAGGCACTGAATGATAAACATGTCAAGATTATGATTTCTTTGCTTAAAAATGAAACAAAGATATGATTGGAAATGCCATGCTTGGGGAATATGAGCAATATTCCCATGTTCCATCATCTAAATTAGTTTATAATCTGCATGCACTTGTATTTTTAGGCTTTGTTCGAAGGCAGGGGAGCTGTAAAACATTAAGATCCAAACATCAGCAGGCTTTCTCCTTCACCATCACCTTCCCAGCAAAGAGCAAGAAGTGCATCAGGAGGTCCCATTAGCCTTGCAAGCAGATGTGGAGGTGCAGGGAGTCTCCCGAGGGTTTATCACCTCCTTTCCATGGGGTTTACAACCCTAGAGAGCTGCTTTAAGTGCCAGGTTTGTACACACACAGCAGCAAGCTCAGCAGGCAATGGATCTGAGTGCTGCACCTTCCCGTCTGCTGCTTCCTGATGCTCTCAAAAGGAAAACAAAACCTAAACCATAGCAAAACTCACCTGAATCCCAGTTTGGGACACCAACAAACCCAAACTGTACTCACATGCTGAAGCAGCTCCTTCAGCTGCATCCTCCTTCATTTTCCAGCAGCAATACAAATGAAAAAGGGAGGAAAAATGACCGGAATTTGAGCACCTCTGGAAAGCTGCTGCTTTCTCCCAGTACCTGAAGAGGGAATATTTGGGAAGAGCCAGAGGTTCCAGGTCTAATTCATGCCTTTGTCCTGGTCAAAGATGCCCCGCATCCCGCTGAAGCCTCCATCTCCCTCTGCCCACATCATTCTTTGCAGCCCACAGGGAATCCCTAGGGAGCACCAGGTGGAAAGGGAGACTGCTGGAGCATGAAGGAGGAACTAACAGGTCCTTCTACATGTGACTGCTCCTGTCACTGCTCATAAAGCCTCTGAGGCTCACTGGAAGAACAGGGGAGATGGGAGCCACAGCCAGCCTCACTTGCTCCATATGGCACCCATTAGCCTGTTGCTGGATGGCACTGACAGCATGCAGCAGAAGCCAGCTGTTGGTGAGCTGTATAGGCAGGGAAAAAAGGATGCGAAGGAGAAAGGACCATGGTCCTGCATCCTCCACCAGCCCCCAAAAACATGACTGGGACCAATGGGTCCCTCTCAAGTGCTTTGTAAGTCACTACACTAAAATCCATCATCCTCAGGGATGCGAGCAACCTGGTCTAGTGGAAGGTGTTCTTGCCCGTGGAACTTAATGGTCTTAAGGGCCTTTCCAACCAAAACCATTCTATGATGGTGATGGGAAGCACAGAAAGGGACATTCCTGCTCTCGGACAGACTCTGCAGGAGCCAGAAGCAAAAACTGAGTGGGAAACCAGTAAAGGAAGGCAGAAAGATAAAAGGACCAATCCCATCCTTTCTCTGCTAAAATACAAAGTCCCTTAAAGCCAGTCTACTGAATTAAAGAGGAAACCCTAGAGAGCCTCCATGCTCATGAATAAATTCAATTTGCCATCTCGTTTTGAACTTATAAAAGCCAAGGCTCTCTAAACAAGAGACAAAGCCTCACAGTGTGCCTCCAGCCACCCGGATACAAGCCCTTGGACAGGGCATCATGGTCCCTGGGGTGCTCGAGCAAGCCAGGTCCTGTTCCTTGCCCATCTCCCTTTGGTCCTGCTGACCAAACCCCATGTCACGAGAGCTGCTTGCTGGACATGAAGGGAATTCACATTAAGCTTATCCATGGTATTATTTCTTATCACTTGTATTTTCCCCGTTTGCTTCGTGGTACCTAACCCAGCATCACAGTGACATGGCCACTCTGGGGCACAACTGCCTCATCCAACAAAACAAATCCACTTGTAAGTAAAACCCAATTCAAATGCAGTGCAAATGAGACCCTGGACATCATTCAAAGTACCCAGCACTTCTGCTTTCAATACAAGACACTAACAGCCATCAGCGTCGCTCCTATGGGATCACAGAGGGATGGATTTGGCCAGGGTCTGGCTCACGGAAGCAGGATGTGAGCAGGATTCTAATGCAGCTGCAGGGAAAAGGAACTCCAGAGCATCTCACACCAGAGCCATGGAATGCTTGGGGAGACTTACCCTACATGGTGCCTGCCCTTCCTTCTCCTGCTGTGCTCAGTGCACTTGGGAACTTCTAGTTCACACTGGGAAGCAAACCCAGACCAACACTCACTTCATTTCACAAATCCCACCATGCTGAGCCCTTGTAAGCCCTGGGTTTCCACCTCTTGCAGCAGGCACTGAGCAGAAAGAGCAACCTAAAAGCAAACCAATCCCATCACAGAATCATGGAATCAACCAGGCTGGAAAAGACATCCCAAAGCATCCTCTCTCAAGCCTTAGGAGCAATATTAAAGGCTCTGTGAGCTTTACCGTATTGCAATGACTGTTGTGTCCCCCGTGTGTTGGGAATGCAGACAGCACAGCCCTGTCACTGCTCAGGAACCAGCATTGAAGCACAGAAGGAACTCAAGCCAGTTGAATTACGTTCTGCAAGTAGTATGTTCAAGAACTGACGTTCTTGTCCAACTACTCACAATCCCTTTTCTTCCCCTTCTTTGCTAAATTGGCTCTTTAGATCATTGAATAACATTAAGGAAATGATCAGGATGCTTTTCTTTCCCCTTCATTGCCATCAAATGAAGTTATCTGGGAATCCATCTGCTGGAAACCAAACCAAATCAGACATGACAAGTCTGTTTTCACCATCAGCAAAGCTCTTGGTGCACAGGGAGGCCACAGGGTGAGTGTAAGAAGAGCTGGGGTGGGTTTGGACACTGGGAAAAGGTTGCACAAGTAATACCCTAAATACAGAAGCCTTCCTGCCACAGGGAAGGCTGTAATAGATAGGGAAAAGGTGCCTGCTTTGAAAAGATAAAGGGAGTTTTGGAGTTGACCAATGCAACCTCTTACTAAGTCATTAGCAGCAAAGTAATATTCTAGTAGTTAATTTGACTAATAAGCTTCTGTGGCAAAGGCAAAAGCTAAGACTTGAATCAGAGCGACCCACATAGCATCACTGTGTGGGATTCATCTCCTTCCAGGAGCTCCTGAAATCTACCTGCTCCTTGGCAGCAACCACTTCTATCTGCATTGCAAACAGAGCTCACAAGAGATGAAATTCCGCACTGAGCACATCCCATGCACAGCCTTTCCCACCTTAACCCAGGATGCAAGAGTCCTTTCCCCTCTCAGTCACGGCTGGAGACCTGGTCCAAAAGCCATCAGAGCCTCCTGGACTCCAAACCTCAGAGCCAAAACCTGAGGTTTTGCATGGGATTACACGGCCTGAGATGAGAACCAGGAGCCAAGTGCTCTGTCTTGTGCAGGCACCATGCACATCATGGCCCTATCTTGATTTAAACTCCTGATGCTTGTGAAATCTCTCCCCAGGAGAATGCCTGGAATAAATTGTCATCTGATAATAGCTACCAGGTGGCGAGGGAAGCAAAAAAGCAGACATGCACAGAATGTTTTGACTTCAAACTCATGTGGATTGTCAGAGAGGGAGCGTATTCTGTGTCCCTTCCTCCTTCCTGCCTCCCCCTCATCATTTCCACCCATTTGTGGCTTCATTTCATCTTCTTTTGCTGGCAAGTGGAAGGCAAATACCCTGAGGGCTAGGAACAGAGCTCAGAGCGCATTCACACCCCACTTTAAAGGCCATAGGGTGGCCAAGCTGAGGTCACTGTGCCAGCTCCTCATCTCCTTGACAGCCTCCATAGACATCCCTGTTGCTCTCACCCTCTCCCAACATCCCTACCCCCTGGCTTAGCTGCCTGCCCTTTCTCACTCCAATCCTCACTTCCCACCATACCTGTAACCTTTCCCATTAACACCTGCCCAGGCAGGGAAAACCCTTCCTGGCCTCAAAGCATCTGCTTTAAATCAGTTTACCACTGAGCTTGCCTCAGCCTCGGGTGAGGAACAGGCACAAAGCTCCCTCCTCATCCAGGATGACATTTCCAGGGCAGGGTACCAAAGGGCATCCTTCTCACAAGCTTCAGAGGACTCTAAAAGGCAACACCATCCATCCCTGCCTGTGTCTACGGAATGCACACCCCTTTCTTCCTATTCCATGAACTTGATTCTTGCTCTGTGTGAGCCTGTGAGCACACACACAGATTACACCTTGTTCTTAGCAGGAAGGAATATTGACTTGGAAAATATCAAAGCCGCTTGTGAGCCCACTGCACCTCTTCTCACAAAACAAAAAGAAGACAGAGGTTGAGTCAAAGAAGAAAAGATGGGTTTGTTACAGATCAGCTTCTGCAGTAAGGAAGTCAGCACAGAGAGAAAGAAGGAACTTTTCAATGGCATCTTGAAATATTAGAGAAAGAAGGTGAAGGTGCTAACAAATCACAGCCAGGAAAGCATCAACTGGTCCCCTGCATCTCTGGCCAGACTTGCTGAGGTCCATAATCCATGTAGGCATATCCTGCATGCACCCACAGCCAGCTTCGCCTGCATTTGTGGTGTCAGGACAGCTTTTCTGAGTGCCAAAGGTGGGTGTCAGCATCCCAAAGCCAGCCCTGCTCTGCCTCAAGAGGTCAGTTCCTGCTCCAGGCATGACTTGAGGCGAAAGAATGTGGCCGCAAGCAAGCATGGATGCTGCCTGCCAGTATAATGACACATAATACAGCCGGCTCCATTGCAAATGTAATTGCAATCATAATGCAATCAATACTGATGAAAACACCGTATTTATACAGGGCCTTTCATCACTCACATGTAATGCAGTCAGCACCAGTGCAAATATGCCAGCATCTGAAATAAAATATTTGCCATATATTTCATGTACGTGCAGACCAAACAGTGCATTCGGGATAGCCTAGTGATGGTGAAGGCTTTGGGGAGGTTTCTGGGTGTATGGCAAACATCTTATAAAGCAAACATCTTATAAAGCAAAACTGAAAGTACAGAGACCTGTTAGGCTTTGGATAATAATAAATCCTACATTTCCATTGAATTCTCCTTAGCATAAGTCACAGTTTTCACATTGTCCTCCACTGTCAGATCTCCACCCTGGCACATTGCTATGGTCAGGCAGTTATTAACCTCCTGATGGGGAGAAAAGAGGGAGAGATCTCCATCCAAACACTGTACTAAGGACACACAATCTTGCTTCATCCATGCACCTCCACCTCACTATTACCTGCCATCACCCCCACAGTGACGGGTAGCATTGAGGTGACAACATCCACATGGCAGCGGACCCTGATGTCGAAGGACTTTGCCCTTACAATTTGGAAAACACAAAACTCCTGAGGATCACACAACCATAGAGCAGACAAAGCCTTCCTGCCCTCACTCTCCATCCCATCTGCCCTATGCATCTGATTCAGCCCATCCATCACGGGTCTTGACACATTTAATGTCTCAGTAAAGCAAACCACGATGTTGATGCTCCCGTAAAGCTCTGACAACTGACAGCCTAATGGCTCCTTATTTTTTCCCAGCTGCAGTTTAGAAAATGAAATAAATTCAGCTCCTTAAGCAGGCTCGCTGCTCCTTGGGGAAAGGGTTTGCTGCATTCCCAGGCACCGGCACAGAGCTGTGGGACCAAGGAGTATGGACAACAACAGGAAAGGACAGCACAAGGGGTAGAAGTAGAATGAGGGTTGTTCACTGCTTATTTACCCATCCAAATCCACCCTATGTGCTACCCATTTTCCTCCACCTTTGCTGGACCCCAGAACTTCAGGTGATGCTGCTGTCAAAGCCTGGAAGGATGGAGCAACAGCATCCACACAGCAGGACCGCATCAAGTCAAACCTCTGCAGTGGTAAAAGTCACCATCAGATCTTAGGCATTCCCTTCTGCTGGTGGCTGCAGCGTATTAAGCAGAGCTGCTGTAATTAGGCTAAAGCACTGTGTGGCCACAGGGCTGGAGGAGCATGATGGAAAGCTTTTCATGAGGAAACGGCCAGGTCCTTGTGGAGCACACAGCAGCCATTACTCACCAGATGAGCTGGTGACCCTCGAGGTAGCAGCCTGGAAACCCTTTCTCCAAAATATTTCTAAAGCCACGAGTGATGAAGGATGGACAGGGATGAAGCTGAATCTCTGATCTCCCCAAGAAGCCTCTGGAGGGCAGGAAAGGAGGCTCGGGAGTGGGAATATCACATAGGGACCATCATCCGCTTCTCCATGCAGCTGTGCTGATGGAGGAACCCACCCAGCAGTGGGATGCAACCCTCTTCCTGACACAGAGGAGGAGGGATGGGGTAGGGGGGAGCCTACTGCCTTTCTCTCCCAACCATGACAGCCAGTATGGGACGTGACATCCCTTCCAAAGCATCACAGAGCTGGCAACCCATGGCAGGGAGTTGGAGCTCAACCATCCAGCTTTGGTGCCTGGTGTCATGCACACTACAGAAGTAAAAGCCTCCTTGATGCTTTCACATCCAGCTACAAGCTTTTACTCTTTCCTTCTGTCCTCACTACTGAACTCTTCTTAGCCTACTTCCCCCCACCCATGAAGTCTTGTCAGCAGCTATAAAGCATTACTGCTGTGTGGTGATAGCAGGTCCTGCTAGACCACACCAGCCAGTTATCAGTGAGCAATAAACACCAGTGAACGCCTCGTGGCTTGCAGGGTGGCATCTCCATCCCTCCGGAGGAGCTAAATGCATCCCCTCCATATTTAGGATAACCACCTTTCTTTTTGGAAGCATCCAGGAGCCAGAAGAGGAGTGAGAAGGGAAAACACTGTGCAGGCCACTCTAAGGCAAAAGATGTTGTGATTTCCAAAGAGCACATTGAAGGTAGGAGAGCAAAGCCAGTGCTAACTGCAGAACTAGTGATGGCCAAAGGGAGCAAAGGGATGGGAAGCGGCAGAGGAGAAAGGAGGAGAGCTTCAGTGCATTGAGAGCATCAGGGCAAGGACACGAGCAACTTCGTTTTCCTGGTTCTGCTATAGATGAATTCATCTCAGCTTGTGAAAGCTGTTTCCTTTCACTGCATCTCTCCCCTCCAAAATACCTGTGGCTGCAAGAAAGGCACGTTCATGAAAGCAAGAGCAAGGAAAAGGAGAGTAGTGAACTGCTGCTTGATAGCTGCCAAGGAGCTAGTCTTCCTCGGAGCCCAGCAAGACACATGGAGTGATGAAGCTGCCAAGAAGTTGTAATCAGGACTAATAGTTGGAGGTTCTTAATATTCCTGCAATTCAATAAATCAATGGCACTAAGTACGATCGCGGGAAAGCGAGCACCAGATTGACAGGACAAATGAGGCTGGGTTGCAGGGAGACATTTCTCAACCACTTTGTTCCCTCTGAGCTCAGAGCGAGCTTGTAAGCAGCGAGGAGCATGAGGGTCCTGCCAAAAACATCGCTTGGGTGAGCCATGCCTCCTAAATGGACACCCTTCCTGGCATCAGCGTGGTCCCAGGGTCCTTGCCATGCTCCTGGAAGCAGTAGCAGCCCCATCACCACCCCTTGCGAGTCCAAATGTACATTTGGAACTCCAAATGCACAAGCATTAAGTAGTCACTCACATTTCTGCTCCCAGGGCACCGGAGGATTAGCTCAGTATTTACTCTATTGCTTTACGGGTACATGTAAACCACCACTCAAGTGCCAAGAATGATGATTAGAGGTAGCCAAGCGCAGGGATTTACAATAGGATTAGTACCCTAAAACACAGCTGCTGCTACGCAGAGTGAAGGCTGTGAGTCCTCTGATCCTCTTGAGTACCCCAAGAAAGAGTATTGTATGCTGGGGGAAAGATGGGTGCATAACCTTCAAGATAGGAGGGAAGGAATAAGCAGTTTAAGCTCTTCCAAATCCTTGAAATTACAAATTTACATCAGATTGTAAGAGAATGCTACAGCTATAACCTCACTCAGATTATAAATCATGCTTATGGAGTAAATGACCCAATCGTTCAGCATCCACTTCTGGGTTCAGGACTCATACAGGCAACTCCTATCAAATTCATCTTATTCCATACAAAAATGCCAAACACAGGCCAGAAGTGTGTTAGCAGCCCCAAAATAATGGGGTGGAAGAATGTGTATCCATGCTCTTGTCCCTGTGTTAGCCAGTAGGACATCCGCAGAGGAAATGGCGTATTCAGGTTGGTCATCTCCATCTTCTGCTCTGTCCTTCATGATAGAGACTAAATATACCAGTCCCTGTATCCCTTCTCATATGGAACTTTTCCAGCTCTTTAAATCATTCTTGTCTCCGTATGACAGGGATTGGAAGGGCTGTGATTATTTATCTTAAAAAGGAGACAAATAGGAAGTGTAATGATAAATGCATATGAATTAATGAATGAGAGAGACAAAGTACATCTGGTATTTCTACATTCCCTGCCTTCCAACACACTAAGTCCCATTTGATTCCATGGAAATAGTGACAAATTCTAAACTGATGAAAAGAAACACTTTTCCCAAACCAGCCTATGAAACCCATCGAAGCCAAGACCTCAGAAGGTTTCAGAGACATTTATATCAATAACACAGCTACCCAGAGTTAATGGTTGATGCTAATGAAAAGAAGATAATGAGTTTAAGCCCCTCTCTAATGACTACATTGGGCTGAGGAGAAGTCGTGGAGTTCAGCTAGCAATTCCAACCTGGCAAAGTTCTAGTTCACATTCGGCTCAGCATGGATTTACTGGGATAAATGGGCTCTCCCTAATTCCTCTACCCCTGCCTGTGATTCAGGACCTGTCCCACAACCCTCACCTAGGCAGAGCTGCTTTTTAGGCACTTTGCCTGTTTCCTCCTAGGAAATGTTTGCATCCCTCTTCCTCCTCTCCCATCCAAGGAAAGAGCACGGGGAAGTCAGGAAAGCTTGTTTCATCGTATGCCAGCTATTCATCCACACTAGTACTGCAGCCTGAAACTCTCGAATACTTATTGTTTCTTGTTAAAACTCATCTATATTCCTTCTCCCTGAATTACCAATACAGAAGAGCAGCACTGCTCTATTTTTCCTGGGAATCATTCCTTTGTCTCTGGTCTCTTGCTATCATGATTGTTATTGATATGAAAAGCAGAAACTTCAAATGAGTGGCAAACCTTGATTAAGTTCACATTCGAAGAGACAATCCCTGCCCTAGAAAGCACAGCCACAGCAGAGTGCACAGATAGAAGAGGAAAAGGAAGATCTGAGAACATCCCCAAGGTCACAGAAGGAGTCTGCAGCACAGCCGTGGAAAGAAACAGTGCTGAGACATCCCCATCCATCAGTCCCGCTGAAAGCCACCTTCCCTCTTATTTTCACACCATTTTGGGATGAAAATTCAGTGTACAGCTTCTGCATGCACTGTGATGGTGACCAAACCTGGCCCACAGCATCCCCGTTCTTAAAACTCAGGGTCTGGACATGTTGCAAGGACCACAGCTCCTATATCCCTGCATCACCGCAGCATCCTCCTCCATTTAATTCCCACCATGTTCTTCATGTCTGGCGAGGACCTTTGCATGTGACAGCATCTCCATCTGACAAAGATGTTAAGCCCATAATATTAAGGCCAGTGGGTCCTGATTATAGATCAGGGAGGGCAATAGACCGGGTCAAGAGAACTTCTCCCAGCACAGCTTGGGACTGGGTTAAATAACTGAACTCAGACGGCATGAAAATCCTCCAGCACCTTTAAGCTCTAAATCACAACCCATGAAGCAGAATGGCTTTTCCCTACACAAATATGTTGCAAAACACTCTGCACATCCGTCCTGGCCATCAGCAGTTGCAATGATCACCCTAAAAGGTTTGAACATAGCAGAATGTCCTTTATTCTGGAGTATAACCTGCCCATTACTAAGTGCTATATAATGCCAAGCTCCCGCTGTAAGAAACTCTTCAGAAATGACAACATAAAGAATAACAGGCTCCAAGCAGGACTCAGGTGGAAACTGATAGTTAAAGACAAGAGAATTTTATATCAAAATCCTGCAAGTTTCCCAGGAACAGAACCCAAAGCCATAAATCACACTGGCTTTGTTAACAGGCTTGGTGGACCTCAGGAAATAGAAAAGCCTCAATCTGGTGACAAACATCCCAAGGCCGGAGCTTGTTACACAGCTCTGCACAACTGTGTTTCAAGCCCTGTTTATCAACACATCCTCAAGTAAGTCACAGACTTCTGCTCAGTGCAAGGTAGACATTACTCCAAATAATGATGCAGCCGTGTATCTGGCCTAAAGAAAGTGCAGGGACAGAACCGTTCATCACAACCACCTATGGGAATGATGAGCAAGTGCTCAAACCATAGAATCCCAGCCTGCTTTGGGTTGGAAGGGACCTTAAAGCTCATCCAGCTACAATCCCTGCCGTGCTCCAAGCCCCTGTGTCCAACCTGGCCTTGAACACTGCCAGGGATGGGGCAGCCACAGCTTCTCTGGGCACC